>PVJX010004182.1:85000-97948 GCA_004027295.1 Dolichotis patagonum
CAATTGATTCTTTTGTTTTGCTTGATTATAGATACTGGAAAAGCAAACATTTTTTTATCATGGTTCATTTCTAGTTAGGCACTGTGATATGGTTTTGTGTGTAACTAATTAGACATGTTCAATTTATAGGGATGAATGAAGGAAAGACCATTTATTTACTGTTTAAGTGCTTCCTGTGGTCAGGAAAAAAGCACCAGAACTCCATTGGTTTTAGTATAGTATTCTAGTTCTACTGATTGCAGGTGTTGATGGACAGTTGGGTAAGTGACAATGAAGATTCTGTAATCAGAATTTTCTTTCACTTTTGACAGTAGTTATCTGCAGTCATAGTTCATTTTCTAGATTGAAAATTAGTTTAGTTTGACTATTTGAATTCCATTGTTTAATGGAATTCAAATTTGCAATATGTGATGGTTATACTATGGTTGCTTTGATTTCTGCTGTTGTTTTGACACTTACTTCTTTTAGAAGATCTGTATTATGGGTTAAATCTAAATATCCCCCAAGAGCTTCCTGCACTCACAGATGGTGTTTTGGAAGGATGATTGGATTATGAGGGCCGATATCTCACTTGCTGCCCTGGCTTGTGTCTAGATGTCTTCCGAAACCTCACACAGTCATCAGTGAGGCTTTTCAGAGGTGCCTGGATCTGCAGAAAGTCATGCAAGGATTAAGGCTGTGCTGCTGGGTTTGATTCATGGCATGATGCTAACATTAAGGGTGCCCCAGTCTGGTGTGAGTGCTACCTAGTTTAAAGGTCAGTCATTCCATCTTAGTCCTGTTCAGCTTATTTAGTTTGCATGAGGATCAGAGCTTTGTGTTATGGACCTGTGCTGTTAGCATCTACGTCCAGAATAAGATGCTCTTGCTAGATTTCTAGCTATCCCATCTGTGGCTCCCCTCTGCTGCAACCTGATCATATTTTAGAAAGTAAGGAATGTCTTTGGAGAAAACTCCACCACGTCTTAGGACAGTATTTCAAAGATTTGTTAAATGAAGAATATATTTGTTTTTCTAAAGAGGAATGATTTCACTGGATACCCAACCAATATATGCCAAGAGTTTAAGTCTATAGTTTATTATTAGTTATTAATTTATTTTCACTAGTCTATGTATGCAGTCTATGATTACATTCATCATGCAGAGCTGGCCTATGTATGCATGCGTATAGCATATTTTTATTCTATTTTATGCCCCCTTTCCATATTCTCTGATGATAATTATCCAAATCTACAAGGAAAGGAAAGCCTTGAGCTACTTAGCAGTCCATGTAAACATGGTCTTACTTTGGAATTGCCAGAGGGGCATAAGTCAAATCATTTAATGCAAGACTTCATGTGATACTTAATCAGCAAGAACTCAGTGCAGAATTTGGTCATTGTTATTTTCCTCCCGCTCAGTCCTTTGAGTTCTTTTCTCAGTCTCATGCCCAGAAGTCAGTATAGTTTCATGTAAATCTCTTGTTTTTCCTCCACAAGTCAAATGAGTTTTCTAATTTTATTTACAGTTTTCTCCCTTATTGAAACACTGGGGAATTACAGAATGGTTTTCTCTCTGGGAAAATCAAAACAGGACAATTATCTTCCTCCTCTCTAATTCCCATGACAGACATCATTGTTTGATTACAATATTTTGTTTCTGTTGAGATAAAATGCTTCACATCCGCTCTCAATATATAACCCCAAATATTCAAAGCCACTTGGTTAGAGTTAGTTCCATTGGTGAAACTTTTCTCCACTGCAGAATTTATTTAATACATATGATGATCATATGTGGAGGGTCGACCTAGGGTATTTCAAATGGAGAGAATTTTCAGTAAGTTTTTAAATATTTCCTGCTTGGTACCGTGAGGGGCTGTGGCTTCATGAAAATGAATGCATGCATGCAGCCTGGCTAGTAAATTCAATGTGTAAATAGAAGTAATAATAATCATACAGAAGAGTGAATAAAATTTAAATGTATAAGTAATTGAATTATTTCTATAAAATTAATAATGTACAGCTATATTGAGTGTAGGGATGTAATTGGTCAGTTTTACTGACATATCACATTCTTTTGAAGTGTAGGGCTGTTTCTGGTGTTGTCTGTTTATTTTCACAGTGCTGTGGGTTGAAACTAGGGCCTTACAAGTGCTTAGCATGAACTCTACTGCTCAGCTTCTTAAGAATGGTATGGCTGTTGACTTTCTTCCCCATCATCTTTGTATGATATACACAGGCATTTCTGTTGGGCTCATATCTGATTGTGAAAAATCTAAGGTTTTGGTAGAATAAGAGTTATCAATGAAGCCAATGCACTTTGAGACTAAAAGGGTGCACAATCAATTCCTGTGCTGGAGCAGGACATACAGATGAACTCATTCTGCGCCAACTAGGAGAGGTGAACTTCCGATCATGACATAGGAATATTTTTAAATTTAGTGTATAATGATGAATATTTTCCTTAAATGATACACATTCCACTCCCACCAGCAGTATTTAAGAGTCTCAGTCCTTTATGGACTCAGTACTTTCTGGCATGAGTTTATAGTATTCTCTCACTTTGCTTCCCACTGGCACATGTATAATTACTGATGAAGTTAATTAGCTCAAATAAATAATGGAAATGTGGACATTCACATTAGTGAAAACTTGGTTAAGGCTTTTACTTATGTTTTACCTCTTATGGTTTTATTTATTTATATATTTTTTTATTTCTTGGTGCTGATTTTGTATTCTGGAGAGAAGTTAACAGACATATAGATTTTAAACTTAGTTTCTCACGATACGTCAAAAGAACATTTATTTTGGTTGGGATTTACTGAATCTGTAAATCAAATGTATAGAAATGACATCTAGGTCAGTGAATTATCTATATCCCCCAAATCCAGGCTTTGGGGATCATACGTAGGGGAGACACATGCTACATAGCCCTCAATCACAAAGCTACGTGACATGATCTTTCTTTTTTAAATTTTGATACTTGGCCTCACTAATTTGCCCAGTCTGACCTTAACCTTGATCTTTTTGCCTTAGCCTCCCTAGTAACTTGGATTTTGACGCCAGCAATTTCACACACAAAAAAAATTCCACTTTGAAAAAAGAAGTAACAAGCAATTTAAGATATCATGCCTCCACTTGCCAGGCCTAACTTGAAGTATGGGGTGAAAGATGAAGAGAGTGCAACAAGCATGTTGGCTTCTTCGTCTCATGTGTCTATCGTCTCTAAGCTAAGACAGGAGGTCACTGCTAGTACAAATTGCTTCACCTCCACAGCAAAGATCATATGATGTCATTGTACCTCTCCCATTTCACCGAAGTGCAAAGAAAGCATCCCAAGGATATGTTCCATCATCAAATCAGAAATCATGTCATCATTTGGAACTGATGTAAGCTATTAACATGGAGGTTATCTACTATTCTTTGCACTTCCAAGTGCATTCCTCATACCATTCTGTTTTAACATCTCTCACTATGAAGAGGCAACTCAATCTACTTTTATATTCATAAAATTCTCCCCCCCCATATTTGTAAATCTCTGCATTTTTATGACCATCTGTTCATTTTCTGTTTCCCAGGATACAGAGCAGAGTTCAATCCCAGATCCTTTATTTTCTTCTTCTCTTTCTTTTTATTCAAGAAACATTCTTTTTTTTTGTGCCTGGAAGAATGCAGGGCCTAATAACATTCCATCTGAGGTGATAGCCACTTATTTCTCTTACATGCCATCGAGATCTCCTTCTCTATCTTCCCATGTCCCAGTTCTCATTAACACAACTCCAGATTTCACTCATGCTGGCAAAACAATTTCTGTCAATCTTCCTTCAGTAATTATCTTAATTCCCACAGAAAGCTCTTTTTATCCTTAAGGTTCACAGACCCATTCTGTAGAAATGATTGTAATTTTTTCAAGCTTTCAAGTTGTTTTGTTCAGCTTTTCCGGGTGACAAGGAGAAGGATGTGATAGCCAAAGCATCATGTGATTAAGACAAGGGACAGGAAGCACTGTTCTCTATTCTTCACTTCTAAGGCACATTGCCTAAATGTGTGCTATTTTATTCCACTCCTAAACTCTCTCACACTGGCCTTTCTTAGCTTTTCTTTAGAAATGACAGTCCTCAATTTACTAATCAATTATTGTATCTATCAAAAATATGAGTGCTGAGCAGTAGGTAGGGAGCTGGGATATGTTTCATTCACACTTGAGTGTTTCAGCGTCAGGAAACAGGTTTCAATCCCATTCGGTCAGATGACCAAGCATATTTATCTGCATCAGGACTGTTAATGTACACTTGTAACAAATGACCCTACAATTCTGGTAGCAACACAAGAAACGTGCATTTATTTCTAGCTGTCATAAAACCCAGTTCAGATTACTTGGCTTTCCTTGGGTAGCTGTAATCTAGATAGAGAAAAGTCAGGACTCCATTTCCCTTCATGGAGTGATACCAGACGTTTCCTAGGGCCTCTGATGAGTTCCTGAATTTGCCTGACTGACATATGTGAAGAAAGTCATCAATCACCACACAGGACATTCTAGGGGCCAAGAGAGAGGTGGAGTACATTGTTTTCATTCATATTCCATTGCTCACGATATGATCTTATTGATTTATTTATTATCAGTACTGGGGATCGAACTCATGACTGAGTGTTTGCAAGGCAGGTGCTTATGCTGCTGAGCTAAATCCATATGGTCCAACTTAGATGCAAGGATACTGGAAACTGTAGTCTCTCATGTTCTGAAGGGAAAAAATATAGTTAATATTGAGAGTCCTCTTCTTGAAATTTTGTCAAACATTAGATGCAACCAATATTGTCACTTACCTAGAGTTTGATATGAAGACTCGTGGCCATCAGAAAATCTATTATATTTTAAGGGCTAGAACCATGGCTTTTGTTATCCAAACTGAATTTTCAGTAACATCAAAGATTTTAAAATACTAGGAGAACCACAACTGGAAGAATGAGAGAAAACAGCTTGCATTTCTAGCCACAAGGAGTGAAGGGGGTGCTGACTTGGCTGCCAGCTGGGTGAGGGCTCCGAAATAACAGAATAACCAGGTGTTCACCATCTGATTGTTTTCACTTACTGTACCACAACTTGTTAAGCCCCTAACTTTCCATCCCTGAGTCTGTAACGGAGTGAGGAACATACTGTGAATGGCGATGCTTTGTGTACCATCCTGTTCCACCTACGTGTGATACACATGTGGTTACTGCCATTCGGTCAGATGACCATGCATATTCAAGCTTTCAAGTTGTACTTCACTGTACATCCACGGGATGTGACCATTAGTGACAAAATGCTCATCTGTGGAAGTTCACTCTATGGAGCTTGTGCAGTGATAAAATGTTACTTAGGAGCATGTGAAGGTAGAAGAATATATACGGTTATAATTACATTTTTCCAAAGGAGAGAGTTTTTAGTTGCATCACCTTTTAAAAAAAATATTAAAACTTATTTTAGGGACCTCTGGTCTTGATGAGGTAAATACTGTCTAAATTCAGTTATAAGGAGACTAGGATTCAGTGTACCACTGGTGGCCCTCTCTTGGATAAGTGACTATGAGACAGCACTCCTGGGAGGGTAGGTAGCATCCTTTCCAGGGGTCCCCAAGTCCTCCCAGTCATGTCACAGATGACAACTCTAGAGAGAGCCTGGTATCTTTATTTTTCACTTTTCAGAGAGAATGTTTTCTGACATTATCTTAGGGCCACTGCGTTTCTAGACTCCTGGTTTTGTCATCGATTTTATCTCTTAAAAATTTGCACCAGTGATCTTCCTGTGCCGTTTCCCTGCTGGAGCCCATTTTCCTTAATTGAATTATATTGGCTCAGTGCTATCACAGCCTTTTCTCATCCTGCAGAACAGTGTGGACTCTTCTGACGCTACCAGTTTTGAGCAGCTGGAGCTCACTTCTCAGTGCTGCTGCTAAATGGACTTTATTTTTTTAATTAGTAGAGGACACCTCCTGTCTTTACTCAGCTGGCTTTCCCTGTGACACATTACTGCTGTGGAGCTGTGGTCATGATGTTCTTTCCTGTGGACATTTGTAGACCTGCGGCAGACACTGGCCTTACGAGATGAAAGTTATTGATCTAAATCCAGAGTTCACATCAGGCATGGGCTCTACTGGTTACAATTCCTTTTTCAATAATAAATACAGGATAGATAAATATCCATCATTTTAGTTAGATAATAAAAATATACAGCTTTGTAGAAATTTCTTTGAAAGGAAAGACAAAATGTCTCAAACAAAAAAGGCTGAGACCATAATGTCCACTTTCCTGGTTCTCTTGTTCTTCTTTTTCCTTCCATCAAGCTCTCTGTCTCAGGAAATGCCACTGTCATCCATAAAACCACTTCTGCTGGACACCTGAAGTCATCCTTGTCTGTCTTGTCTTCCTCAATAACCTAACTAGCAAGTCCTTCACTATATGTTTCAGTTCCTCTCCAACACTCCTTCCTTTTCCATGCCTTGGTATTTTATGAGAAGAATAAAGATATGCCACATGCAAGAACCTACTAACTCCAATTAATGCAAACATTAGATGCCATACCATGAGCTAAGACAAATAATATTAACAGGAATGAAAAATGGGATAGGAGAACTAGAGGAAGAAGGAGGGGGGAAAAAGGAAGAGGAAGGGGATTAAAAACATAAGGAGGGCCGGGGATTTAGCTCAGTGGCTTAAGCGCCTGCCTGGCAAGTGCAAGGTCGTGATTTCGATCCCTGGTACGGTAAAAAAAAAAAAAAAAAAAAGAGGGAAACATGCTGAAATATGTACATGTAACCAGATTCCCAACAAATTCCCAAGAGGATTGTAAAGTACAGGAAATGCAAACATGTAGAAATAAAATGAAAATGTTTTCTAGAGAGCTTTGCAGTTGATTTGGCCCCTTTCTACTCTTGCCCACATTAATTGATTGTAAAGAAACAACGGGCATGTTGTTCACGTATAAAGCAGAGTATGTCGCTGGCCCTTGAAAGCAAAAGGAGCGTTGCAGCATTTATGATGAAATCTGACCTCCTTGTGTTGGTCTGCAGAGCCCTGCTATCTTTGATCTCCTACTCACTGTGCTTCCTCTTACTTGTGTAATAACCAGATAAATGGTCAGTTTTACATCAGAGTCTTTGCATAAGTTTTTCTCTGTGTTTTCTTCCTGTACTGTCTGTCTGTACAGCTCATTTCTTTCCTTGCCAGGAGCTTCTGTATTCTCTTCTCGTGGGTTTCTTTACCGACCACCTGCAGTATTTACCTGTTTCTAGGTCTCAATGTCTTACATGTTTTCTTTTTTACTGATTAATAAATCTGTAGTTTTAACACATTTCTGTTTATTGTAATCACATTAAAACAAATCGTTTCACAACAGAGGTTGTCACTGTCTTGTGCACTTTTTTTTTTTACTGAAAAAGCACATACAATGTATAAATAAATTGTTAATTTTGTAAGCCATTTATCTAAACCTTCTTTGTACTGAGGAGTAAGTGGTAGAAACTGAGTCCAGAACAATTGTAGCTGAAATGATTCTTCTTCATTTACATTCTAGATTTTTATTATCTGTTTATCGTATGCTAAGGTAATTACTACATGTTGTAGATAGGGAAGTCAGAAAAATACATGTCTCCCATGTCTCTAAGAAATTTGCAAGTTAGTTCAAAACAAGTGCTCCCCCTAATCAAAACATTAGTGTAAATTTGATATTTGAGGAAACTGCAAATAATAACATGAGCTTTGAGAGCATCTTGCTGGAAAGAAGAATATCCTCAAAAGGAACAGTTGTGCAAAGTTGAGAGGAGTCATTAAAATATGAGGGAACAAGGGAAGGCTAGTGAGGGTAGTGTGGAGTAGGGCATTAGTCTGGAGTCAGGAGAGAGGAAGGGTTGGGCGAGGCTGAGGCAAGAATCCTAAGACATCAGCATCCGTGTATATCATCAGAACTGAGACAAGGAGGTCAGGAAAGTGCAGGCTTGGGTGAGAACTGACATGATGAGATTAATTTTCTCAAGTAATCAATTTGTTAACTAAAGTGGATGTTATGGAGTTTAGTCAGATGGAGGTTATTGATGACTTTGGGGGAATTTTAGTGAAGTAAGGTGGGTAGATATTTGAATGAATGAAGTCAAAGGAAGGAATTACTAGTTAAGAAGAGCATAAGGAAGAAGGTAATTAAGCATCTCTTAAATATAAATCTATTATTTATTAGTCAATTCCAAACTGTGAAACAATTTGTATATGCTTAAATAATTGACAGAGTAATTATAAATGTAGAAAATAAATTTTGATGGTATTTAGGCTTAAGTACCATCTTAATTGCATATATAGTTAAATCAAAAATTGTCAAGTGTCCCACAGCAAACACACATAATTGGGCAAAATAATAATCAATAAAGCAGATATAAGCATGCACAACATATAATTGGTTACAGTATAATTGACCTGGTTCTTAACACAGTTCCCAGTCCTTAACTGCTGCTGCCCACAGGGGAAATCTCACAAAGGAACTGTGGTAACTGTTAGATGAATCTTACAGTTTACTTCTCAGTTGCATGCTACAAACACTTCAAATCCACAATTTAGTATTTTTACAGATATCTTTGAAGAGATGAATAAATTTACATCCATAATTTGAGTTGAGCCAGGAGTAAACAGACTCTTGCGAATTTTCTTTTGACCCTTCCATAGAACTCAAGGCCTATCCAAACTGGAAAGAAATGTGAAGGGTCTCCAACCCTGCCTATCTGCCTTTCTATTACAGAAAACTTAGCAGATCTGAATCCTTTTGCCATAACTTGTCAGAGATAATAGCTTGTTCCCGTGCTGAAGACCATATAAAACTTTATGATGTTATCGGCTTCACATAGTTCCATCAGACCTCAGTATTATTGATTTAATGACTCTTTCCTCCTCCCCTTTTTTCTTACTCAACTCCAAAGCTACCCCTTGGTTTATTAGAGTGCCAGTACTCAGCGCTTTTTTATTATTTATCTACAAACTCATTTTGAAGGATGCCTGCCCATAAATTACTCACCAACCATTTAGATACAGAGCCAGAATATAATAAATATCAAGAAATTGGAGAAAACAGACCTGAGAAGATCTCAGATCTCTTTTCACTCCGCTTGTTGAGTACACTTCCTAGGAAATATGAAATTAAAAAGGAATTTAAAGGAAAATGTCACCTGGCATGTGGTATATCTGTGCCTTGTAGCAGATGGCTTGGTTCTACATGGGGAGAGGGATGAAATGCCACACGCATGGCTGGAATGGAAGGATTCTGAGCAAGTGGCATTCCTGGGAAGCTGGCCGGCAGGCTCTGACATTAACAGTTTTATTAAGTTCAGCTGTGGGCTGAGCAGTCCTGGCTCCTAATGTTTGCAGTACTTTAACGGCTGTCCCTCTGGTTCACGCCGGGTGATGTGCAAAGTGATGGTAGCAGGTGGGAAGATTGATAGGATGGAGGTGGATGGGGAGATAATGTGCTTTGGCCTAACTGTCATTTACAGCAGAAGAAAGGAAACATGGATGAATTACTTTAAACATGGGTTTTGCTGTTTAAAAAGAATTATATTAAAAAGGTAATACTGTGCTCCATTTTGAAAATTTTCTAAATTATAGTTCCCATGAATCCTGTGTTGTACACAAACATTGGACACCCTACTGTGAAGTCATAGTCAGGAAGAGAGTGAGTTTTCAAACACACTGGCCTTTAAAGAAGCTTAGCATGCATTTAGAAGCATGATACTTGCAAATGTTGGGGTGTCATTTACAGACATCAGGAACAGTTTTTCTCTTGCTTCTATTCCAAATGACTCTAAGAATGGACGATCTCAGTCTCTGATTAGAGACCGTTGTGTAGTTTTACCTGTTGACCACATTATGTAGTAATATTAATTTTCTTTCTAAGAAGATTGTTCTGATATTTTCAAATTGTTTTATTTTAAGACATCCTCAGCTGATAATGGATTGTACTTTCAGTAGTGCATAGCCTGTTTGCTCTGTTAATGTTTTCCCCAAACAACTGTGAGCCCTGCACACGGACTCAGGGTGGTTCTCTGGATGCGACAAATAGAAATGTGCTGGTTCCCAGGTACAGTCTCCTCATTCCCTGTTAGGTGGTAACAAATGGACTTTTCTGTTGGTGTGATGTTAATCAGATATGTATGCTATGCATTTTAATATTTTTACATTGCTACGTGATGTCAAGCACCAGTAACATAAGATGAAAATTATGTCTACATTTCTGTGCCGTACAGCTTTGTCCACACCCTGCTGAAGCAACTAGCTAATTCAATAAATGCAATAAAAAAAATTGTACATACATAGAAATATTGTAACAGCATCTAGTATTTAGCTAGTGGCATTGGTGGTATAGCCTCAAAAAATTACATTTTATTATGGGTAAACAAGGAAATGTAATACAGAAGGCTGTGAAAGTTACACTTAGTGAAGTGTTTTTATGCAAATTCAATTTTATTCTCCATTTCTCACAATGATTTCAATCTCTTTTGGGTTTTCTTATGACTTTTTAAAACTACTCACATTAATACTTTTAAAATTATGACAAAAAAGACACTGTCCCAAAATGTTTATGTTGTTTTCCTTCATAAGTGGGATGACCATTATTTTTAGGCCAAGGGTAGTTAATGTAAATAAACTTTAATGAGTATAGATGAACTTCAAGTAAACACATTCCAGCTGAAATCCAAAGCGCCTCACTCTGCTGTGTACTGAATTACATTTTAAGTGACCTAGTTTCTTAGTTACAAGGAATGGGTATTTCCCCAGTTACTATATTATTCTACATTTTACTCTTAGTGCGCAAAGATGGTATGTGGTTAAATATGTAAAAATGGGAAAGAAGATTGAAATACAAGCAACCAAAGTAAAATTTCAATCTTAGAAAAAGAAAAAAAACTGAGAGTACATATATATTTTCTGGCTTCTGAGACAAAACATTTAACAGTCTCAGAGTAGGAGAAAAGAAAGTGCATTTTGGCTCACAGATTCAGTCTATGGTTGGCTTGATGCAAGACAGAAGCACCCTAATGAGAAGGTGTGGCAGAAGAGAGCTTTTCAACCAGGGCATCCAGGAAACAAAGCTAACAGAGGTGCTAAGGACAAGGACACCCTACCGGGCCACTGTCCCAGTCATCCAGCTGCAATTGGGCCCACCTTCTAATAGCATATTCAGCTACTACACTTATCAGGGGAAGAATCCACCGACGACTACAGTGCTCTACTATTCCAACAACTTCTGAACTATGAGACTTTGGGGAGACATTTTATATATAAAATTGGTGTTCAAAAGACTCATGCCCATCATACTATGCAAAGTACATCCAGTGTATCTCTGAGAGTCATCAAGTCTTAAGGGTTCTAGTATTGCTGAAAAGTTGAGGTAAAAAGTCTCTTCTGAGATTCTGAGACTGAGAACCAGCAGGTCACACATAAAATCCTGCAGCTCTATGTTCAGGGCCTCAGACAGGTTGTGATAAATTGAGAGTTCCGTAGGACTTGTGTTTCTTCACATGTACAACACTGCTAGTTACAGCCCCCACACTCTCTCTTTTGGAATGGCTTCACTTACTGTCTGTGGCTTTCCTTAGCAGATTTTCTATGTTGTTGACATCTTTAACTTTTGAGGTCTCCACTGCATATTTGGCTTCCCTCTCATAGCTTCACACATAGCTCTCTGGGGCACATTATTTGTTCTCCCTGGCTTTCTTCTGAAATCTAGTTGAAAATTCTCTGACTCGATAGTTTTTGCATTTGGCATGCCTGTCTTAGTTACTTTCTCACTTCTGAGACACTATCAGACATCAACAATTTAAGATTTATTTTGGATCGCATTTTGTAGAGGAGTGTCTTGTGTTCCTTTGTATCTCCTGTTTTCTATCTCTTTGGAGTTCCTTGGTATTAACCAACAGCACAAAAAGAGTACTTTTTTTTAAATGAGAAATTATCTGAAAAACATTTCTCCAAAGGAAAATGTAAGCTATCTATAAGTATTTGAAACAATACTCAACATCACTAATCACCAGTGTGATGTACATCAAAAACAGATGAAATATCATGTTATCCCAGTTTAAGTGGTTATAATAAAAATATGAAAATATTATTTCTGGTAAGGATGTGGAGCAAGAAATCTCCTATATTCCGTGGGTGGGTAATAAAATAGTAAAGCCAATATGAAAAATAATTTTGAAGTTTCTCTAAAAGCAAATCAGAAGTACTATATGATATAGCTATTCCACTACTGGATATATACCCAAAGCACAGGAAATCAGTATATCACAAAGAGAGTTGGACTTTCATCATCTCTGACATGAAGTCACACTGCCCTCACCCCCTCTTCCAGCTGGACATTTGCTAGACTGTCACAGAGCTTCTGTTAATATTGTTTAGCATTTTGGCATAAAATGAAACTGAACAGATGATGGAGGATAGATGGCTGATATTGACAAAAAATGTAGAATGATATTTTTATTGGTTCATGTTTGTAGCACATAGGGATTGCATTCATTTTGCAAATTGCTACATGAGCATGATATATCAAATTTTTTTATCTTCTTCTCCCCTTCCAGGGCCTCCCCGCATTTTTGGACCCATTATTCCATTTTTTGTACATGTCAATAATACAAAATAATCACATTTCTCACAGAGACAGTATTTTTATGATGAGTTGACTTAAAGTTCATTGTAACTTTTGGTGATTTGTAAAAGTAAGCTAACAGGTATTCAAAGAATTAACATAAGTATACCCTTTGGGATTCTTGGATTTCCCTGGAAAGATAGTTCTCTGAGCAGAATATATCCAACAGGCTGATCTTCACATGCAGCATGTGGTATTTTTCATTGGTGTTATAAATACAGCTTCTTTTCATTCTCATAATAGTTTTAAGAGGTCCTTAGTATGTGGTGGTAACCTTAAAAATATTATAAACAAGATGTACACTGGTATCAA
>PVJX010004183.1:9827-97984 GCA_004027295.1 Dolichotis patagonum
TCACTCTATGCATGGCTTTATACTATTGTGTTATGTTTGATATTATTGTATTTGAAACTATGCTCAACTATAGCAGAGTAAGAGATATGGTGTTAGCTACTGTTGATGTCCGGTTGTCTTAATGTAAAGTACTGTGTTGCCTATGTTGTCCTGTTCTGATCTGCTCTGTACTGCCCTCTTTTGTTTTATTCTCTTTCAAGTAAAAATAAAAGTAAAAATAAAAATAAAAATAAAAAAGGAAATTTGGGAGTGAAGGGAAGTCAGTAGAATCACCCAGGCACACGCGTGCACACCCATACACATAAGCACACAATGCTCCCCAGGAAAACGGTGGTGTGGGGGCTGGGGATATAGTTCAGTGGCATAAGTGCCTGCCTGGCAAGCACAGGTTTGATTCCTGGTTAAAAGAAAGAAAAAAAGGAAGGAAGGAAGGAACTGTGGCACAGGAAATGAAATCTACCATTGAGAAAGAGTAATCAGAGGCCGTGGTCAGACGCACAACCAAACCCCAAACATGGTAAAGACCACTATTCAGTGCAGACCTCTGAGAATAGTGGAAAGCAAATTCCCAGCTTCTTCATCACACACACACACACACACACACACCCCACCTGTAGAGAATCCCTTACTACACTCTGACCTGAACGAGATGAACAGCCAGGGGCCCCTGCACACAGGAGTAAAGGATCAGGATTAACATGGACCCCACAGAACACTGGGCCCCAGCATGGAATGAAACACATATTTGAGGATCCTGTGTTCTTGAGGGTGACAGCAAGATTTTATCTTCCACTGTGATGAAAAGCATAATCCTCACTCTGTCACTGAACTCACCCGACTACACCATCCTAAATCAGTCCATATGGATCCCACGCACCCTGAAACTTCTATGTTTCCTGTTGTAAAAAAGATCCCCCTTCTCCAGCAGGATGAGCACGTGGACCCTGTCATCTCTCTTGCCTCTCCACCTGTCCTCGTCCCCCGTTGTGGCCTCAGCCTGTGCATCTGTGTTCAGGTGCTCAGCTTTGGACACTGCACCCCCAAATCCCAGAACTGTCACTGGCCTCAGTTCCCAGGCAAGGCCTGCCTCAGCCTCCTGCAGAAAGCCAGTTCCCCAGCGCTCCTCGATCACTCCAGGACAGCTTTGCTGGTAGAAAACAAAGCTCCCCTGGATCTGATCTCATTTCCCTGTTAGAAAGCACTACCACTTTCTTACTGATTGGCTTTGTGACATTTCCAGACCACAAAAGCCATGGGAAAAGCACGTGGCCAAGGCAAACACAGGCCCCCCGACTCCCCTGCCACTGTGCACAGAGTTTTCACAAGCCACATTTCTGATGGACCAGGACAAGCCTATGTGGCTCCCTATACAACCCAGGCCCAACTGGGCTCCCTGTCCGAGTGTTCCAGGGGGCACTGGACATGGGGAGAGGCTGGCACGAACCTTCCCAGGAACTTTGAAATTTCCAGATGATATTTACATCTCTGATGACATCAGTTTATCCTTCTGAGTATAGAAGTATCTGTCAATGCCAGCATGCAACCCCTGCCGCTCCTCTCTGCTAATTATAGCTCTTCCCAGGCAGCCAGCCACTCCAGCCCCAGTACAGGAAGCAAATGGCCTATTTGTCAAGCGGGACAGCTTCAGCTAAACAGGGCTGGGGCTTGAGGAACACAGCATGCCCATTTGGGGACACAGAGAGAAAGAGCGTGCTCTTGGCAGCTCACAGGGCTTTGTAGCCAGGGAGCATCTTCCACAGGCTGCAAAGGAGACCTGTCACCCACGATGACCTGGGTCCCTTCTGAACCCTGCAGCCTGGAAATCAACTTTCTCCTGTGCAGGGGCAGGCCCAGCTTTGTGCAGCTGCTGGGAAGCCTTCCAGTACCTGTGTGTCCTTCAGGAAGCATCTGGTCACTGGTCCCAGCTGACCCACCCCTATGCTTAAATGTCTGCTTTTACCTCAAAAGGCATCAACTGGGCTCTGACTGTGTTCCAGGCTCTGTAGAGTCAGAGTCATGGGGATCAGAAGGCAACATATGGGGAAAGGGAGACTGAGAGACTCTGGAAATGATAGTCCTTTACATGGAACTCAGGGAGTCTTGGAACCAGGCTGAAGGAAAAAGTCATCTCTTTCATTTTGTTCACCTCTGCTGCTGTTTGGCTCTTGAATATCTCCCAAAGGCTCATGTATTGAAGTTTGGCTCTCCTGAGTGGTGCTGTTGGGAGGTGTTGGAAGCTAGAAGGTACAGTCTGGTAGGAGGTCTTCAAGATTTACCCTTAAGAGGATGGTGGGACCCTGGCCCCTTCCTCCTCTTTCTTGCTTCCCTGGCCACAAGCTGAGAACTTTCTTTCTGCCTCATGCTGCCCCATGATATGCTGCCCAAAAGCAACTGGACCAATAGATCACACATTGGAAACTCTAAAACTATGAGCCAGCATAAACCTTTCCTCTTCATAATTTGATCATCTCAAGTATTTGTTACAGTTATGTAAAGCTGACTAATATAATCTCTTGCTGAAACATTTTTTCCAGTTTGACAAACTAAGGTGGAACAAACTAAGGAGGTTAATAGCACCTGTAACGTTGTCTGCAATAGAAATCACATTATAGTTATTGCACAAGCCTTGAAGTATCACTAGCATGTCTCTTTCAACATTACAGCAGTATTAGATCCAATGCTAGAACTTGGGATTTAATGCAGTGGTAAAGAATCATGTTTAAAAAAAAGAATGCCAGTGTTACTATATCATAAATCTGGTTTTACTTCATTTTAATCATTTTATCTCAATATAATTGGCTTCTTTTGTAAGCTTGTACATTTACTTTCATGTATTTTTAAATATTTTGTTGTGGTATCTTGTTCACAGAGGCAAAGGGGCTTGTGGAACAAAAACTGAAGAAGCCATGGTCTGTGTAAAGCAAGATGTGTTTCCTGCCACGGAGAGGTGCACAGAGCTGTAGAACTGGAATGAAAGTGAGAGGGAGATGTCAGAACTTCTGAATGGAAAGCCCTAAGACCTGCTTCATTCTATAACCATCTCATGGGGCACGGAAAGCTCCAGAGCTCTCTGTTGAGCCAAAACAAAGCACTTTTCAGGGCCCTAGCTTGCAAGTAGATGGGGAATAAACAACCCACCCCCAAGTCCTGGGGAAAATTTAGAATAAAACAGGGCTAGCAAGGTCCCTGCTTCTGGCCAGGTGAAACCCCAAACTTCCCTTCATCAACTCAGTGACCAAACCCCACCAGACCCTGGGCCAAGCCCACCCCAGCTCAGCAGGCTTCTGTCCCAGCCTCTCTTCTGTCCAGATCAGGGCACCACAAGAGGCAAACTAAGAGACAGGAGCTGGAACCCTGGGTTTTACCCTTTAGCTCAGTGCCCGTGGCCATGTCATGTCCTCACTTCTCAGAGCAGGCTCAGAGGTAGAGTCACATGGTACCAGTTATTAACCAGCCCTCCAGTCCCCACTGATTGGCTCTGACCCCCACGCCTCACCCTGAGGTTGCACATATGCCTGGATCTACTGATGGCTTTCTCTGGTCATTCCCACCATGTTATAGTGCCTATAGCTTCATAACACATCTTGGCATCTGGTATCCAAGTCTCTCCTTCCTGTGTTCTTCATTAAGCATCCAGGATATTCATGGATCTGGATGTTTCCATACACATTTTAGAATCATCAGTCTCCATGGGTGGGGGGACACTGAGGTTTGACTTGTACCACACTGGATCAACAGATCACTTTGGGGACAGCCGTCATTTTTATTCTCTCAGGTCTTCCTGCCCTTGAGCTCAGTTTCTCCCTTCTTTATATCTTTTCTCTTTATTGTTTGCTCTCAGTAAGGTTGCTCTCCGCCTCTCTCCAGCTGTCCCGCTTGGCAGTATCTCTCAGCGTGGCTGGGCAGGAAGACCATCCAGCCAGGCCCACAGTGGGAACCGTGGCCTTTGGAAAAACGAGCCCGCCCAGGAGGCAGCATGGGCATGCTGGTCTGTTGTGCTGCCCTCCTGTCGGCCGACACTTGATTTGAAAGACTCCCACAAGCACTCGGCACATTCCAGCCTGTGAAGGAGTGAGGCTGGCAGGTTCGAAAGCCCCAGTTATTCAATCCAGCTGGGCAGAGTGGAATTTCCAATCAGGAACAACATAGGAAGCGTAGGGGCTGGAGGCTGACCCAGCCTGGCCCCTCTAGAGCACAGCGTCAGGACAGGCGGGTGGGAGTGAATAGGACCAGGATATTCTGAGGATGCAGAGCAGATGCTTCCTCCTGGGAAACTAGAGAGGGACTCTGAGTGGGTCCTGAAGGATGCAGGAGTTTGGCTTCATGCACCTGAGCCCTCCATGCCCAATATACTGGCTGGAGGAACAGATTCGGAGAAATGCTATTGCTTCACATGTCACTAAGTTCAAAGAAACTCTGGTGATCCCAGTCTGGAACAGAGCCCTGGAAGCTTGAGGACGAGTGATTTATGTTGAATATAGAAACCATGGAAACAGCCACGGGCGGAAGGGGAGTCAAGAAAAAAATCCACCCCCCCACCTTCCTCTCTGACATGTCCCTTGCCACTCGTGAGTCTGAACAGTGAGGTGTAGAACTCGCCTCCCCGGGCTGTGTCCCCACAGTCACTGGTAATGGTGTCACGGTGTCTGCCACATCCTCTCCACCTCAGCCTCGGTGGGCTCCAGGCCAGACAAACTCAGGAACCAAGGCCAACTGGAGCCGAAGACAGTGTTTCCCAGGGACACCCTGGTTGTCTGGTCCTGGCCATGAGGACAGAGTCTCCCAGGTCTGGCCACCACAGGCAGTACACCAGGCCTAGAGGTAGAGTTCTAGCTGAGGCAGGGATGGGAAACGGGGACTGGGTCCTGGGAGATGGTCTTGGGAACCCTAGGGATGAAGAGCTGTGTGGGGTGGGGGTGGTCCCAGCTGGGGTAAGCACTTGGGGGTGCACCTCTGTGGGCTCTTCTCCCTCAGGCTCTGCCTCCCCTAAAGCCCCGAGCGTCCAGTGTGCTGTGGCCCCACTGCTCAATGGAGTGGGCTGCTGGCCCAGGTGGATGCATGCACCTGAGTCTCCTCCTCCCAGACTCTTTAAAAGGACAGTGAGGCTCACAGAGGTTATCAGATGACATTTGTCCTCTCTGATGGCCTCAGTTCAGGTCCCAGAAGCAGTAACCCACAGCTAGCCACCAGGAACTGGTCCAGCATGCCCTGTTCTGCCGGCCTGAGAGTTTGTTCTGCAGGGCCCAGAGTTAAGACAAAGGAATGGAGAAGGCGGTGTGCAGGAGGGGGGTGTCCCCTGTGAGCTCACCTCCCAACCCCTCTGGGCTGCTGAGAGGAGAGAAGCCCCAAAATCAGAGGGAGCCACTTGAAAAGGGGCAGGAAGGGGTGAGGACCGGTGACTTGGGGACAGGACAGAAGAGACAAAGGAAATCCCAGCACAGAGGGCTGAGGCCACCACCCAGGAAGGGGACATCTAGGAGTTAATTAGGAGCTGTCTCTACCCAACTGCAGCAACGATGGAGCTCACTAGGCATTTCATGGTTATTGTTTTTAATGTTTAGTTTTTATCCAGAAAAAAATGATCAAACAGCCTTGTAATAGATGCGGTCCCTTGGTTTGCTCCTCCGCACCTTGGCAAGGAATCCCACACCACCTTCAGGCCTTCGCCCCTTTGCCACTCAGGTCAGAAGGCGGAAGAGGTAACTGGATCACACGTATCAGTGTGTGGTTTGGGCAGAGCCTTAAAGACTATACAGGGCCCACCTCAACAGCTGGTGACTCCAGACAGGTCCGGGTCACAGGAAGTACTATGCTGGCATGTGAAGGTCCTAACCCCAGCTCTGCCACCAGTTCCTGTGCAATCTTGGGCAAGTCCCTTTCCCTCTCTGGGCTTCGTTTCTCCATTGGTCCTGACCACCCCTAGAGCCCCTTTCCTCTCCCAGGAGTCCATGGAAACTTACCCAGGTGGCCCCTCCCAGAATCCCTAACATCAGCAACCTATGGTGGTGCAAAGTTCTCTCATTGTCCACAGGCTGCCACGTCCTGGGTGGGTCACCACCCCCAATTCAACCTCCTCCAGGGATGTCACACTCCCGCATGGGCAAAGTCCATGGGCGACAGAGATGCTGTGGCTCCCGCAGCCTCCAGCACTGCACCCCACAGCAGCCTCAGAAAAAAGACCGTTTCAGTGCAGCCAAGGAAGGCTAATACCGGGGCTCCAAAGCTCAGCCGGGGCCTCCTCCTCCCAGGAAACCTTTCTGGGTCACCCAAGCAACAGGGATCTCCTTCAATGCTTCTCAGCCCCTATGAAACTAGTAATGCGAAGCCTCCACTGGTAGTGACATTTCCAGTGTTAATGACACTGGATTGTTCAAGGTGCTTGTTACCTATTGCATGCAGTGTGTGGCAGCAGAATCCAGCAACACACACCCCAACTCTGATCTCAACAACTTCACTCACTGTGTGTGTGTATAAGGTCGTCCTGGGAGTTTACAGGCTTAGCTCCAGAGCACACTTGCCACAGAAGCCAAATGGAAAGTGACAAGCCAAGCCAGCTCGAACGGGTCAAAGAAATCACAGCGCCCCTGAAACAAGACGCTGTGCAAAAGTTCCGGCCACTCAGCAGGTGCTCAGTAAATGTTATTTCTTCCCAAAGAGCATGTTGTGCTGTTTTAATTCAGGTATTTTAAGACTTGAATCAGATGCTGGAAACCATTTCCCCTTTTGAGCCAGTTTGGACCAAGGTTAATTGGAGGGAATGGGAAAAATCCTATTCTCAATTCCAGGGCAGCGTCCACTGATTCCACATACATTCGTTGAGCTCTGAATGTGTGTATCTGGAATGAATGGGTGGGACCTATTTGCTGCTTGCACAGGACCCCTCTGGTGAGTGACACACCAATGTGCCACAAAGATGGCAAAGCTGGCAAACCTCTGGGGCACAGGGAATCAAGTGTTCAGAGGACTGGAGCAGAGAAGCAGGTAAATGAGACAGGCCAAGTCAGAGAAGGCTTCCAGGAGGAGGTGATGTTAGGACTGAATCAATTTACTGGCCAAACAGGAACTCCTAAGGTGGACAAATGGGACAAGGAGTTCGCACTGCACATGAAGGACACACAGAGGATGACAGCAGGGAATGGGACCAGGGAGGCTCACAGGGAAGACACCAAAGCCAGGTCTCATGGGTGAAGGCTCATTCAGCATCCATTTACTGAGTGGCCACTCCACACAGTTGTAAGCCCGTGGTCCCCAAACTCCTTCTCACTCAAAAATTCTTGAGGATTCTAGAGCTTTAGTTTTCAAGAATGCCACTCATCAATTTATCACCAGTTAAGGCTGAGACATATTTAAATATTTATTAATCCATTTAGAAACAACAAATTTACACATTAACATAAATAGCATATTTCAAATAAAAAAAAAAAACTTGCCAAAAGAAAAAAAGTCAAGTGAGAGTAATGGTGTGGGTGTGTTGCAGACGTTACTGTTTGGCTGATGAGGGCGTAGGGATTCCCAGACCTGCTCCCTGACTGATCTGCACGCCTCCGAAATGCTCTGCCACACACCCGGGGAGAACGAGGGTGGGAGCCTGCGGATCCCAAAGGAAGTGGTTTGGGCTTGATGCAGCCCTTGAGAGGGGCCCACAGCTCGTGCAGAACTGAGCACCTCATAGCGCCATCTCCTTCAGGGCTGATGTTTGCTGGACCCAGGATGACGGAGGCCTGGGTGATACTTGTGGTTTCTGTGTATCATGAATCTCCCACACCTGGACCTCCTCACTTACCGAGCCCTCAGAGCTCCTGGCCTACTGACCCGCTGAACATCTGGACTTGCTTTGTGGTTTCCTGGAAATCTGACTACCATTGAACGTTTCCAGTGGGAGCAATTCCCAGGCATGTGGCAGGAGGTGCAGCCCAGCCTCTCCCTATACCGCACCTTCCCCCAGGGTAACAAGGCCCTGCCTCTGGGTGACACTAGGACTGTCTCAAGTTCTGTGGGTGACAGCACTCCTCAAAGTTATTCTGAGCGTGTGACTCTCCACTTCCTCTTTTTAGTGGTTTCCCTTTACTGTCAGGTCTACCTGCTTCTCACCACCCCCATGCGCACACCGCAGTTCAAGCCACTGTCACCTCACAATTAGTGACTGTGGGGAAGTTTTCCAACTGGCCTCCTTCCACCCTGCACCTCTGTTCCTCAGTCTGTTCTCAGCACGCAAGGTGGGTATCTTCCAATCACGAATCACAACCAATCACCTCTCTGCAAACTTCCAGCAGCTGCTGCCACTCAAAGCAAAATCCACAGTCCCCCCCTACACACACACACCCTGACACACACTCCCTTTCCAGCAGCCCCAACTCTTGCTGTTCTGGAACTCACAGCACCTGCCAAGGTCTGAACATTGCACCCATCTTGACAGCAAGGTTTGGACCCTTACTTGGTCAAGTGTCACCTTCTCAGGCCACAATTCTTTCCCCAGCTCCCCTGGCCCGCTGTCCTGTGTGATTTCTCTCTGGAGCACTAACACACTGTATTTTTCTTATTTACCCTCCCCCACACACACACCTGGCAGCTATAATGTGGCAGCCAAGGTGCGACTTTTGGGTTTGGGCTGCTGTGTAGATTGTAAATATCCCCCAAATTTACGTCCATATGGAACAGGTAAAGACTTTGGTTTTTTTTTTTTGTTTGTTTGTTTTTTGTTTTTTTTTTTGATACTGGGGATCGAACTCACGACTACGTGCTTGCCAGGCAAGGGCTTAAGCCACTGAGCTAAATCCCCAGCCCCAAGATTTTGTTTCTTTTGTCATTGTTCTCTGAACTACATAGCATAACAGTGATTTATGCAGTACTCATGCTATGTTAGGGATTACAACTAATCTAGAGATGGTTCAGAGTACATAGGAGGGTGTGTGCATAGGCTATGTACAAAATAACACCTTTTTGTCCAATTTTTTTGTTTGTTTTTTGAGACAGAGTAGTATGTAGTCACAGTAGTCACATGTAGTCTAGGCTGGCCTTGAACTCACTAGGTACCCCAGGCTGACCTCTAACTTGTAGGGATCCTCTTGCCTCAGCCACCTGAGTGCTGAGATTAGAGGTGTGTGCCACCACATCCAGCCCCAAAACTACACCAATCTGAGTGACCTCAGAATTTGATATGTGGGGGTTGGGCCAGCCCCCTCAGGTTCTGAAAGACAGTGTAGTTCTTATTATAGCCAGGGAACAACCAAGGAAATTTGAATACAGGTTGAATATCGGTTGGTGTTTCATTTCATAGTGATTTTTTCAGACAGTGGTGGTGTCCTCAGGAACGGCTGTTTTGGAAAGCTGAGCCCAGGGGTATTTAGGATTTCTTTCAATGGAATTGGCAGAAAAGAAATGGTATTGGTGGGCCACAGCTATAGTGTAAGGGCACACTTACATGACTAGTAAAGGTACAGTTATAGAATAACTAAGTTACAGGTATGTTACAGCAAGTTAAAATCAAATAGTAGCTCGGCCTATGCTCCTGCTGCCTGTCATGTAAACACTCCGCTGAATTCAGTCAGCCTTTTCAGCTGCTTTTCTTCTGATAATGCACTGGGCCAATTTGACTATTCTCAGCTTTTGTTTCCCTTTAATTAAGAAGATATATTGTTTCTATCTGGCTTCAAGGACTTTGGTTGGGATGAAGTAACCCAGTCAAAGATACTTTTTAATTCTGCTTGCTCTATTTGAACCCTCTCCCCTCATTCCCAAGATGTTCCTATGTTAAACAATCCCTTTTAAGCAAATATACTTAGATTAGTTTTCCTGACAATATATGACTTAATTCAATCCATGTAACCAATCATGTAATGCCTTGTACTTGCTGCTTGTAGAATATATTTAAACTGGATTCAAAGCTGGCTCTTTGCTAGTGATTTGGACTTGGTCCCACTAGCCCACTAGCTTCTGACTCAGTGCACAGAGTCTTCCATTTGATTTGATATTAGTTTTTCTGAAACAGTATATTTAGAGAGATGGTAAGGCAAGATGACAACTGGTAATGCAAAGGCATGTGAGTATTCTGTGAACTCTTAAGTGTTTTCTGTGGGTCTAAATTTCTAGAAAAAATAATAATGAGGATGAAGTATCCCCCATCACAGCCCCATTTACAAATACTCAATACCATTTGAGGGATTCTGTGGCAGACTGGTAGAGCGGTCCATCTGGCAGGAATAAGAAGCACCCCCGACCCCAACCCAGGTCAGAGAGAAAGGACAAAGAGCAACAAACCCAACACCAGGTGCACACTGACCCTCCCACTTGGCTTAACGCCAAGACTGAAGCACTCTTGCTGCTGAGTTCCCAGGACCACCGGGAAGTGCCCTGGTCTAGTGGTCTCTGATTGCTGGTCCTCCCAGAGCCTGGCAAGGCGGGCAACAAGGGAGCCTCTTGTCTGCTGTCTGGTCACCAAGCTGTGATTAACAAAGGGCGTAAGACTGGGTCCAGTGGACCCATCCTGTACTTGTCTACTGTAAGTTTGTACTTTAGCATTACAATACCAAGCTGTGTATCTCAGGCCCCTCCCTGAGGGATACAGGAAGCAATCTATGCATTTACCCACTTGGTATGATGAACAGCAAGGAGTGTGTATATGTGCAAAAGTGGCAAAACAGGATTTGTACCCGTATGGTCCCTCTTACTGGTTTTGCATATGTTTACCCAAGCATCACAGAGTCCAATAGACCCACACGACTCCAGGATTTCTTTTTTTTAAAAAAAGTTTTCTTTGATTTTTCTGGTAGAAATTCAGTACAGTAGCATATGAAAAACAAGATTTGCAAGTTTTGGAGAAGGTCAAAAGTGAATCATCAGATCACTTTTGCCCACTAAGCATGAATGACGATGATCCCTTGTGATAAATTACATGCTTTCATAACAGAAGCATGGGGGTGATGATGATGATGGTGATGACGATGGTGATGATGACTATGTCTTTGACACTGGCCATATGAGCCAAAGTTCCTGGGACAATTAAATGTAGTGGGTTTGACTGATACAGACACAGGGAATGCAGACCTCCTTGATTCAGATGAGGAAGAAAACAACAATGTGAGTACACCTTTGACTTGTCAAAACATTGTAAAATGGCCACGTAACCAAATGGAATGATTCAATTTTAGAACTAGGTCTGAAAATATAGTGAGGGTCTTGGCAGGGGTGAAATATATTGGATAGAATGCCAGTACCACCTTCAATATTGGAAACTGTAACAGACAAAATGCTGTAAAAATACACAAAGGTTGAAATGCAAGGAAAACTCTCTGTATGCACCAACTTTTCTGTGTGCACCAATAGCCATATTCTAAAATGTATTTATTATGATACCTCACTAGCTGAACTGGAAGCATTCATAAGTCCACCACACTTAGCACAGATTTCTCATGGTGATTGCAGGAGTGTAAAAGACTTACAGAAAACTGATGCATCAAAATAAGGCATAAAAATGTATGCCCTTGTAGATCCAAAGACTTATTATGCTTTCAATTTAGACATCAGGTCCTTATTCATAGAGTAATATCCCAAATGATGTTGTGAACACACTTGTTGTTCCCATTTCCCAAACTAATCAGAATGTGACATTCAACAACTGGTTTACCAGTTTCCAATTAACATTACATTTGCTAAGAGAGCATAAGTTGACCAGAGCAGTAATTGTACACAGGAACAAAGCAGAAATTCCAAATGAAATATTGCAACTTCAAAACAGATAATTGTATAGTACAATCTTTGGATTTTACAGAAATGTAACATTGACCTCAGACATGGCAAAGAAAAACAAATCGGTACTGCCAATGTCAACATTTCAGTATGACAGAAATACTGATAGGGAAGACTTAACAAAATGGAAACCTGAAATGGAAACTTTCTACAACAATACCAAAGATGAAGTAGATGTTGTTGAGTTATGCAGCAACTATGATGTCACTTGAAACATAAGGCATTGGCCACTGGTTGTGTTTTACTTGATCCTAAATGTGTATGGCATACATAGTTTGATAGTTTACAAAGAAGCCAACAAGTGCAAAATATCACAGAGAAATTTTCTTAAAGGATTGGGACTGGAGCTCATAAGAGATCATTTGTAGCAGAGAAAAGCAAAAGGTTTCTGCCTGAGGAACTATGCAAAAAAACTGTGCAGCACACTGGTGAGCTGACAGGTAGACAGGCAAGTGCAGCATCACCAAGACCTACTATCCCAACAGGAAAACCAAAAAGATGTCAACTGTGCCCTACAGGAAAGTAAAGGAAAACAAAACATCCATGACAGCAGTGTAAGCAATACTTGTGCATGGAACATTCAGTTGTCACATGTGAAGACTGCCTTGGGTGTGATAGCTGAAACAAGGGCTATTTCCAAGGTAGACCTTTGTTTGTGTTTACACTGTAGTTCACATAGGTTTTTATTTTTGTAAGCAAGTAAATAACTGATGTGAAAATGCTGATGTCTATTCTAAGCACTCATTACATATTTGATATTTTATTTTATTGACATCTTATTTCCCTGATAAGTGCACGTTGTACAGTATAGCAAGAAGCTCCTGACAAAACAGGAAGAGAGGTGACGAGACTGCCACATAGGGAAGGAAAGCTAGGCACAGGTGCCATCAGTGAAGGCGAGATGTGTGCATGGAACATGCAGTGGTCCTGTGTGAAGACAGCCTTGAATGTGACAGCTGAAGCAAAATTTACTTTTGTGATAGAGTTCTATTGGTATTTTCACTTTAATTCGTATAGGAATTTATTTCTGATGCTATCTTTTAGGTTCTATAAGCCAGTACACTGCTGATGTGAAAATATTGATGTCTATTCTAAATGCAGACTACATATTAAGAATTCAATAATTTATTTTGATAGCTTATATTCCTGTTAACTACACTGATAATATAATAAGAACTTCCTAGCAAAACATCAAGACCACTGAGATGTCAAGTATGTCCTATAAAAAGGCCAGGAAAGCAAAAGACATGGTTGTCAGTGTAAGTGGAACATGCTGTTGGTATGTGTGCAGACTGCCTAAGGTGTAGTGATTGAGTTTTTTTCTTTGTAGAATGCTATTATTTTCATTGTAGGGTGGGGGTTTAACATTTAGCTTCAGCAACATAAATGCATAAATGCTTGGCAAGTATGAGGTTGAGTTTGATCCCTAGTACCAAAAAAAGCATTTTCATTGTAG
Organism: Dolichotis patagonum; assembly: GCA_004027295.1. NCBI lineage: Eukaryota > Metazoa > Chordata > Mammalia > Rodentia > Caviidae > Dolichotis > Dolichotis patagonum. The sequence goes on from PVJX010004183.1 coordinate 23,029, forward strand.
TTCATATAGGAATTTTTTCTGATGTTCTTTTTTAGACTCCGTAACCAAAAAACCAGTCAATGCTGACATTTTGATTTTTTTTTACAGACAACAAATATTAAAAACTCAATACTTTATTTTTGTGATATTTTCCTATTAAGTACTCAGTGTTTAGTATAATTAAACTGATAAAAACAAAATTAACAATTCATTAATAGAAATATTGTAAAGAATAAACATGGATCTGACATATTTATGGGCCTTTATAACAAAATTAGTCTTACATCCCAAACCAGGAACAGGGGATGACATTTGTGTGAGGAAAAATTCATAGGGAATCCCCAATCCCCTTTTGGGACCTAGTAAGTAAACCTTTCCTTGCCTCCTTTCTGTTTGTTTGTTTGTTGAGACAGGGTTTCACTATTTAGTTCAGGCTGACCTCAAGCTTAGAGCAATCTTCCTGCCTCAGCCTTCTAAGTTCTAGGATTATAGCCCACCATACCTGGCTCCTTATTTGCTTTTTGCATATTCCTTAAACAAAGAGAGGCCCAGGTCCAGCAGGTCTTGGCAATCTAGCACAACACAGTCAGTAACACAAGACAGTCCTCCCAGGAATCACAGCTTGTGACATTCAGGGCCCCAGAAATCACCCCTTGTGTTTCAGATGCACAGGGAGCCTTTGGTCAAAACAAAAGCCACCACACTGCATGGACTGGCATGCTGTCTACTAACTTTTGTTTTAATGTACAAAAGACCTTAAAGACAGCGGGGGTACTTTTAACATGAACTTGGTATTTTTCTTTGTTTTGTTTTGTTTTGTTTTGTTTTGTTTTTTTGAGACATGGCCTCAGTACGCAGTTCAGACTGGTTCTGAGTTCACAACAATCCTCTTTCCTCAGCCTCTTGGGAGCTGATTTTTACCAGTGTGTGCTACCATGCCCGTCTTGAACTTGGCATTTCCATAGTTGTAAAAATGATGTAGATATAAAAAAAAAATCCCCCCTCCCACCAGGAAACATACTGAGCCATCAGGGGTGACCTGTTTGATACCTGCATACTCCCCTGAAGTAGCAGGATAGATGCTACCTCATCATATTTCAACTCTGTCATGACTTTGAATTACTTTACAACAAAAAGCTGAGCTGAGCAGGGGGCTTCAGGAAGCACAGCAAGAGATCTGAGGTGGGGTGACCTTCTGCACCCAGAATTAATGCCCAAATCTGGTATTTTGATAACTGCTAACTGGAGCTAAGTACAGGCTACAATGAGAACCTACTATTACCCACCTAGCGAACCTACAGAGGACGGGACGTGAGGGCTTTGAGCCTGCTCCTCACTGGCCTGGGGAAGAACCCTGCAGCAGAGGGGAGAGGATCAGCACCTTGAGTCTCCCTCACCTGCTTTAAGACAGGTAGAACAAAAGAAGATGCTCACAGCAGCCCACAGGACGGTGAATCTTCCCCAAAGCTGGGCACACGCACCTCCCGGAAGCAGCATGACACCGCGCAGCCCGAGTCCTCTCAGCCCTGCTCCTCTAAGGTCACTTACACAACACTGCCATGGCTAAGCTGCCTGGTAAAATGTGCAGTGTGTGACACAGAATGAGGACCCCAGTTCCTCCTTTCAAAGTCAGAAGAGCAGGGGCTGGAGGTGGCACAACACCCAAGTCCCCAGCAAGGAGCAGAAGTGGCCGCTGGGAACTCCCACATCTCCAAGCTCTGGCCCTTCTCTTGGCCAGCCACTTGCACTACGATTGAACTGATCTCTTTGTTTTGGTTTTTGAAACAGAATCTTACTATGCAGTCCAGGCTGGCCTTGACTCACTATGAGGCCCAGCCTAACCTCCAAGTTGCCACAATACTCCTGCCTCAGCCTCCTGAGGGGTGGGATTATCAGTGTGTGCTGCCATGCCTGGCTCTGATTTTTGTTTTTAAACCAACTGACTTTTCTTCTGAAAACAAAGCCTGGACCTAAAATAACACCTATAAAACTGCAGGTGTGAGGTACTAATTATTTTCTTTAATGTACATTACACTTAACATATGCAGATTCAATGTAAATGTAAATGTTCCTTCAGGGGTCACCTCCATCCTGTTGCGCACCACCAGGTGCCAGCAGATGGAGGCTGACCTGGCTAAATACCTCCACCCCTTGCTTATTTTGCAGAAGGGAATTTGAGGCCCAAAGAGAGGCAGCCACTCCTACAAGGTCACACAGCAAATTAGCTATCGGTTAGCAGCTGTGACCCAGGTGTCCCAGCTCCAGGGCCCGTGCTCTGTACTGCCAGCCACCCTCCTTCATCAGGAACAAGAGTTCTCACACCCTGGCACATTCTCTCCAAGAAACGGAAAAAGAATAGTTTTTTTCTGGATAATGGGACCAGCTCAGAGAGCCAGATGTGACCTGGACTGGGAGAATTCTCACACTCAGGTCCATTTGCTGCCTCCTTTGCCACACTGATTAGCACTCAGCATTCTTTTCTAGGACAGCCTTGGCCCCTACCATGTGGAGCTGGCACCCTTGCTTCTCCAGACTCCTAGACGCCAAGGAAATGTTTGATGAGTGGCTGAACAACCACACCAATGAACAAACAACCCATTCCCAAACAGTCACCTCTAAGAGAGAAGCCTTACCTATGGAACAAACCTCTCCACCTTTACCATGCACTAGCAAGTCACTTTCTCTGCCTCTTTCCTCACAGTAACAAGGAGCAACAGAACCACTTTACACAGCTGCTGGGGGTTACGTGCAAGGACAGCTAGAAAACAACTCGTCCAGGAGCCCACCAGCACCAGAGGAAGGGGCTTGCTTGCTGTCAGCTTCACAGAGACAACTGGGAGGGTGCAGGGCACAGCCAGATAGAGGGCAGCAAGGGCGGGGTGAGGAGAGTCTGGCTGAAAATCAAATCCCATTCCAGGTGAGGCCTCAGCACACAGGAGACCTGCATGGAGAAAGAAGGCAGTGACAGACCAAAAGGTCCCAGCCCGTTTCGGGGTCTGTGTGGCTCTGGACAACTCCTGCCCTGTCTCATTTCCACTCTGGATGAAAGGTCCACCCCCTCCCTGCCCTGGGGCGGAGTCCAGTGGCCACTGCCAGCCCTGTGGAAGCCTTGAGCCCAATGCTGACTAAGTGTCCCCGCCAGAGCCTCCTGCAGCTGCTGACCCAGCCCAACTGCCCACCCCCCACCCCGGGGTTACCTAAGTCTGCAGCTGCTGGGACTCAGTGAGTGCCAGCTTCTCAAGGGACAGGGACAGAGCTGTCCGTCACAGGGCCAGGCAACAGTAATTGCCCAGGGCAACCCACTTTCCTGGTCGCCTCCTGTCTCTCAGGAGCTGTGTGTCTCTCAATAAAATTTCCTGCTCAAAAAAAAAAAAAAAAAAAAAAAAACCCACTCAACAGTAGTTGCCCACATCAGAGGCTGAAATCGACTAAGAGGTGTGAGCTGGCCTCCCCTGCTTGGGCCCAGACCCAGCTAGGAACATTCTTCCCCTTCCATGAGAAGTCACACATTGGGACTCTGTCACCAGGCAGTGTGGACACACCCGGCCCAGCTGGGGAGGACATTATCAGAGGGCATCACTGGTCGCAGTCCTAGGGCCAGGAGCACCGGCTGTGAGGCCTGGGGCCCGGTTTGGTTTTTAGCGGACAACTTCGTGCCCATGCTGCCCTTGAATTCACAGTGGCCCTCCTGCTTCAGCTTCAGGAGTGGTGGGATTACAGATGTGCACCACCACGCTGAGCTCAAAACACTTTTTCCAGTAAGATCACATTCACGGTTCCTGAACCTGGGCTCACTTTTTGGTGGGGCTAGAGAGCTTAGCAGACAGCCAGAAATCAACTCCTCCACCTTCCAGAGACCAGCACCATCACCCATGTATCCCACCTGCCTGGCACTCATTCTCCCCTCACTGGAAAGACGGAGTGAACCACGCCCTGCCACACCTCTCCTGGGGGTGAGATCTGCAGATGTAAGGAGAAACAGGATCACAGATCACCCCCAAAGTTTGTAGCTCAAGTCCAATTCTACTGAAAAATTTGCAAGTTTCAAACTGCAGAGAAATACTGCCTTTAGAGCAGAAAAGGGGTATTTTAAAGATAATCAAAAGGAAAGCAAAATTCGAGAAGCCACAGACTCCCCTCCCTGCTCTGAGATACAACCAGGTCCCCTGGAAAAGAAGCCCAGTGTCCCAGAGTCCCCTGCACCCCCAAGCTGGGGACGGTTGGGAATCTCCACACTTCCCCAGCATTTCCTCGTCTAGACCAAGTCCCCAACTCCTCCTGCACCCCACTTCTTCACCCCTGGCTGGATTCTCTCCCTTTCTGGGCCTCTTCCAACCTTGCACACAAGCTTTCCGCAGCCCAGAGACACCACAGCTGGAAAATCACAGCAGCTGGGAAAGCTTCCGCATCGCACAGCACTCGGGATGTGGCTGCGACAGTCGCCTTGGAAAGCGGCCAGTCCAGGCCAGGCCAAGACCCCTCCTGTGTGGCACCACAGGCTGCGCTTTCCCCGCCAGCTACACGTGAACCTCAACTGGCCGACCCAAACAACGGGAGGTGATGATGCACCCAGCCCACTCCATCAGCTGCTTGAGGGCAGGTGTGGACCTCTGAGCTTGTGAAACCCACCCAGCAGAGGCAGCCTCCAGCCTCCACTGGCCTCCAAGGGCTGTCTTCTGTCTGACCTCAGGAAGTGACCGTGTCTCCGGATCTGGTCTCCCACCCCTCAGTGCCCAGGAGACTGTCCCAATCCATGACAGGGTAGGCTGGGGTTGGCTTCTGCCCACTGTCAGCCACACTGCTACCACCCTTCCCCACCACCCTGGACAGCACCGGCACAAGCACCTGCCTAGCAAGCACCGGGTCCTGAGTTTGATTCCTGTTACCAAAACAACAACAATGATAGTCAGGTGTGGTCGTTCATGCCTTTAATTCTAGCACTCAGGAGGCTGAGGCAGGAGGATTGCCATGAGTTTGAGGCCAGGCTGGACTACAGAGTAAGTTCAAGGCCAGCCTGAACTACAAACTGAGACTCAGTCTCAACAATAGCAATAACAGTTACTGGATTAAAATTATTAATGACTGGCCCTGAAGCAAGGCCAGCAGATTTCTGTGGCTGCTGGTTTCAAACAGGAGCCTAAAGAGAATTCTTTCTGTGGTCTGTTGGTCATTTCAGAACTTTGGAAATGTAATGGTCAATTCATCAGAAAGAAATAGCAGGTGAGTATGGTGGACTTTTGGAGGCCCGCAGGAGAGAGACCCTGGTGCCTTGGGACCTGCACCATGCGGTTGACTCGGGGTGCCGGGAGAACAAGGAGTTCCCCCCTCTCTGGGGGGCGGCTATGAGCCTGCCAGCACTTGGGCTGAGAATCGAACATCTCATGTCCCTCCTGTGCCCCATCGGTGTCGTCCCCCCACCCCCTCCCTTGTGCTTGGCAAGTGGGAACCAGTGAACTACACATCTTGTGAGAAGATTGGCTATGTTATTTAGTATGAGCTCCCCATATGCAAAGATATGGACAACTATTTGGAAGAAAACAAGAGATAATATGACAGATAGTAAAGATCTCTGGTTGTGTAGCTTTGAAATATATGCTTTCTTATGTCGCGTTCTGTTCTGTTTTGTTGTGTTTAATTTTACCCCCTTTAAAATAAAAATTTAGTAGCCCTGAAGCAAGGCCAGCAGATTGCTGTAGCTGCTGGTTTCAAACAGGAGCCTAAAGAGAATTCTTTCTGTGGTCTGTTGGCCATTTCAGAACTTTGGAAATGGAATGGTCAATTCATCAGAAAGAAATAGCAGGTGAGTATGGCGGACTTTCGGGAGCCTGCAGGGGAGAGACCCTGGCACCTTGGGACCTGCACCATGCGGTTGACTCGGGGTGCCAGGAGAACAAGGAGCTCCTTCCCTCTCTGGGGGCAGCTGAGAGTGTGGCAGACTTTCGGCAGCCCAAAGGAGAAAGACCCTGGCGCATCGGGACCTGCACAGTGCGGTTGACTCTGGGTGCCGGAAGAACAAGGAGCTCCTCCCCTCTCTGGAGGGCAGCTGTGATCCTGCCGGCATGTGAGCTGAGAATCAGACATCTCATGTCGTTCTGTCCCCTGTTTCATGTCCCCCTTCCCCCACCCCCCTTAGCAAGTGTGAGCCAGTTAATTACACATCTTGTGAAAAGATTGGCTATGTTATTTAGTATGAGCTCCCCATATGCAAAGATAAAGACAACCATTTGGAAGAAAACAAGAGACAATATGACAGATAGTGAAGATCTCTGGTTGTCTAACTTTGAAATTTATGCTTTCTTATGTCCCATTCTGTTCTGTTTTGTTGTGTTTAATTTTATTCCCTTTTAAAATAAAATTTAAAAATTTTTAAAAAAATAAAATAAAACAAATTTTTAAATTATTAATAATTTAATAAACAGCAATAATGGACTTTAACAGAAGCTACCACCTGCCTACAGCTATGCCCAGGGCCTCCACACTGCCCCCAGCACAGCAGGAGAGGCTGGGCACAGATGAACCTCTGTCAGGAAACGGAGGACAGCCTGGGCAAGCTGTGGGACCATCCTGGGAGGGGCTTCCAGCTGCCCGAGGCATGGTGGTTCCCATTCTCCCTGGGCTGGGCAGGAAGCAAGCAGGAGGGCTCTGCACAATGATAAACAAAACAACAAGCCCAGACTCAGCCAAAGCTGTTTCCTTCCACTCTCTAGGCAAATATTTGCTTGCCCACAAGGCAAGACGTAAACGCCTCCCTTGGCATGAAAGTCCCTTCTGAGAAAAATTCATGAATAAAACAGGCACTCCCTTTGGGATAAAATGACTCTTCTCTCAGGGACCACGCATGCACGTGCTGGCCTAAAAGAAGTCATTTCCCCCCGCAGGGCCTCAGTCTCTATTGTTTGTAATGTGGCAAAATAGCAGCTGTCCTGCCCAGCGCACAGGGCTGTTTCAAGGATGCAAAGAGCAAAGGCAACACAGACAGCGAAAACCTCCACCAAAGGCTTGGGAGGCCCCGCCCCAGCTGCCCCCTGCCCTGCAGCGGCACAGTGGCTGCCTGCTTTCAACAGACAAGGCCTGAGGCTGGGGCACTGGCAGTCACCTGTCTGGCTCCCTGGCTCAGAGAGCCCTGCCCCTGGACTTACACAAGTGCTCCTCCTGCCCTGCTTTCCGGGTGCCAGGACTAGCTCACAGCGCCTCAGGACATCCTTCCCAGACGACCCGCCTGGGCCTGCGTGTCCGGAAAGGAATCTCATCACATCTCCTGTGTCTGCCTCCTCTGGGGTCACACAAAGTGCCCAAGAATGCCTGACTCTCACCTGCCAGGAGCCCCCCACCCCTGGCTCTTCAGTATCCACACCTGAAGGTTCCAGAGGCTCCCAGAGGTGAGCCCCTACTAGATCTAGCTCTCCTGATGGCTCTGCCGCCAATCTTGACAATTAAAACAATCTTCTCCATCACTCAGACCTCAAACGTCTCATACAACCAGGCCTCTGTCACCCTCTATACCCACATCCTGGGCTTCTTTGCTTATGTACCTGCCTCAGGGCCTTTGCACTTGCTGCCCCCTCCTCCTGAGATGTCCCCTACAGGTCTTTTTTAAGGGCTAGCTCCTTCACATGCTGAGCTTTAATTGAAACATCAGCTCTGGGTGGAGCAGGAGAATCATCATGAATTCAAGGCCAGCCTGGGCTACAGAGGGAGTTCAAGGACAAAGCAAGAACTACAAAGCAAGACTTTGTCTCAAAACACCAAGGAAGAGGGTCCTCCTAACTAAGCCCTTCCTTAACCTCACCATCTAAAGCAGGAACTCCAAACCCTCCACTTATTCCCCATTTCCTCCTCAGCAAATGTTTATTGACTGATTTGTCTAGAAGCCTGTCTTATTCAGTAGTTTCCTGTATATTTCACAGAGCCTGGCATCCAAAAGGTGTCAAATAATTATTTGTTGATTGAATGAATGAGCAAGTGAGTCCCTCCTCCCCACACACATACCTCTCAAAAAGTATGGTGGGTCTGGACTGGGCCCTCCTGCCTCCCCTAGATGTCTGCTGTAATCCTCTCACATCCAGAACTCTCCAAGAAAAGCTGTCCCAGAGCCCTCTGTCCTGCCTCACCCAGGTGACAGCTCTCCCAGCAGGTAGAGCCAGCTGGCACAGGAACAGCCCATGGCTTCCTTATCGGGTTTCTGGGCGCCTCACCCCACAGTGGCCCCGTGAGTCACTGGGAAGAGGCTGGAGGGCAAGCAGTGGCTACACCTGCTCCTCTAGGAACCAAGAGCCTCAAGCAGCTGGGCCCACCCTGCACGTCAAGGTGACCATCTGCTCCCTGCCAGGAAGGGAAGGCTCAGGCACAGAAGTCTACACGATGGGTGGGGCACTCTCTCAGGCCTTATTTGCCTTTCGTAAAATTGGGCATGGAGGACTCTGCAGCCCCCATGCAGGGCTGCTGTCCACCTCTGTGCTGAAGCCCCAGGCTATGGGTCACTTCCACCAGCCCTGTAGCCACCGCTGAGCCTGGGCTTCTCCAACATGAAGGCCAAAGCCCTTTGAGCTAGAGTTGCACTTTAAAGCGCCTGCCTCTGAAGAACCCAGTGGACTAAGTATAATAAAATGAATTGTAAGAAGTAAAATCTCTCCATATATATAGAGAGTGACATCCAGACGGATGTTAACAACCAGTAGTGGTGGCTCCTTCCTGCGGTAGAATCAAAGATTCTTTTATTGTCTTTACTATGCTTTCTTAAATTGCTCGAATTCTTTTCTAACTAGTTGCACATATTATTTTCACAAAAACAGTAAGGCTCTTTTTCAAAAATAAAAATCTGTTAGAAACCAAATCTACTCTCTTTGCTGCCTGGTGTGACCTAGTTTCACTGAACGGTTGGAAACCTGGCTCCTATCTGAAAAACCACTTTCCACTCTCAACCTGCTCCTGGGAGGAAAAGCCCTACGGCTGGGAAGTCACCACACAGCCACCTAAGTCCCCGTCTCCATCTATCACTAACTAGCCAGGGACTACCCACCACTCACCTCCAGACTGTTTGCTCCTTGGTAAAATAAGGAGACCGCAAGTTTTGGGCACTGAACCCAAGGCCTTTGCATTGAGCTACATCCTCACCTGTGTATTTAGATTTTTATTTTGAGACAAGATCTCACTAAGCCAGGAAGTTGCCCGGCCTGAGCTGGAACATGCAATCCTTTTGCCTCAGCCTCCCAGAGTGCTCGGATTCCCAGTGCCTGCTTTCCTCGGGGCATCTTCAAGGGCCCTTCTCGTCTCCACCTGGGGCTCCTTGTGGAGAAGAAGGCAGAGGAATGGCTGCCCGAAAGGAGTGGAGTGTCTGAGCCTTGAGTGTTGGCGAGTGCCAGGCACTTCCATGAACGCCTTGTTAATCCACTTAACCTTCTGAGTAACTCTCAGGCACGCCCTAATACCCCCATTCCAAAGATAAGGCAAGGGCGGCACATGGGAGTCAATGCTAAGTCATTCAGCCTCTCACTGCTACAGTTGGGATTTGAAACTGGGCAGCTTGGTTACAGAGTCCACACTCTAACCATTAAACCTCAAGGAAATACAAAGATGCAAAAGCCAAGCTCTGATAACCAAGTCCCTCTTGGAGAAGACAAGAAAGAGTTCATATTTCTCTGACATTCATTAGCTCCCCAGCCTCCACTAAGCAGGCCCTTTTCTTCTTGATTAGTCAATATCTCCCCACACATCCCTTTTTGCACTGAAAACCCTTCCCCTTTGGCTCAGCACAGACTCATGTTTTCTAAAGAGCTTCTGGCTACAAGATCAGCCCAGGCCATTGTGCAAATTTGAGGTCTCATCAAACCTGACCACACGGCTGCTCACACACCCAGCTCTACTTCTGCGGCAGGTTGGATCTCACCCAGATTGGATCACCCTCATGCCACAGGCCCTCCCTGAGTACCTGTGTGCCAGCCCCAAGCCCAGCAATCAGAAAAACACAAATGAGCTGCACCCTGACCTCCAGGAGTGCAGAGTCCAGAAGGAAAAAGTAGCTGTGTAAATAGATCTCTAGGATACCCTGGGCAGTGCTAAAATTAGAGGTGTGCGTCCTGCAGTGTGAGGACACCTGTGTCAGAAGGCTTTGCCCACGGGCAGGAAGAAAAGGTTGAGTACCCATGCTGAACCATTCTGCATGGAGACAGCTCAGGGATGTGCAAGAAGGAGCCAGGAGTACTGCAGTGCGGAGGCCAGGGAACCCAGGCCAGGCTGCTGAGTGACCTGAATCTCTTAATCATTCTATTCCTATTCACTCACAGATTGTACTTTCCCTTGTCTAACTCCCTTTTGACCCGCTGATGGCATGAAGGGGTCTGTCTCGGTACCAGTTTGTGTCTATGCAGAAGGTGGGCATTGGGGTCATAAACTCTCATATCACACTAGGAATCCTAACTGTTTCATCTTTCCTGTACTATATTACTTCAGTGGTTATCTGCTCATTACCATTAGAGGCACTGGCTTCCCACTAGTAGTAGTGATAGAAAACCTCCTTTCAAAAATCAATCTAAATTTGAGAATTAAATCAGTTTAAGAAATATGTTAAACAGGCCAGGCATGGTGGTGCATGCCTGTAATCCCAGCACTCAAAAGCCTGAGGCAAGAGGATCACTGCAAGTTTGAGGCCAGTCTAGGCTACATAGTCAGTTTAAGGCCAGCCTGGGCCCTGGGCTATATAGTAAGACCCTATTTCAATAGAAAGGGGGCGGGGAGGGAGAGCGAGAGGGAAAAAAGAAAGATGACACATTATAATAGGTATCACTTATATATGTGATTTAACATCAAAACTTTAGGACTGGGGAAACTTAGGCAGAGCATGTACCTAACAACATGAGGCCCTAGGTTCAATCCCCAGCACCACAAAATATAATTAAAAATGCCTATGCAAAAATAAGCAACACTATTCTATGCCACCAGATGTTCCAGTGACATTGTTCCCACTGGGAAAGGGCAGGGACTGAAAAGTGCACAAGAGGACTTTCAGCTTCCACCGTCCATTGGCTGAATGATCTGGGGGCTTTTAAAAACTCACAGAGCCATATATGCTTATGTTAGGTGCATTCTGTATTAAGTTATATATTCATACAGCCTTTAACCCAACAATTCCACCAGTACAACTTACCTACAAACATACACATATACACAAAATGAGAAAAAGAAACCCACTATATCACCTGCAGCAGCAAAAGATCAGAAACAACCTAGGAATGACCCAGCTGGAGCTGTATTAAATGAATTTGGCATAGTCTAGAATGAAGTCTACACAGTCATCAAACCAGATGAGGCAGGCCCTGGAGGATTTTGCAAGGATTTTAAGTTTAAGTGAAAAGGGGGCTGAATATATGTGTGTACAGTGTGCTATGTTTAGTGAAAGAAAAAAAGAATATATACTATATATACACGTTGTGCCCAGGGCATCCTGGCATGGGTTATCTCAAGAAAAGATCACAAGAAATTATAACAGAAGACCGGCATGGCAAGGCGGGGGGGGGGGGTCATCTCTGATCCTTTTCCATTTCTATAGTACGTGCTATGTGCATGCATTTCCTATCAGTAACAATTTTGCAGGAAAATCCACACAGGTACCTTACAGATACCTGGCTATGGTAAATCTTACAGCCCCTCCAAACCTAAAGGCGGAGATGAAAGTGTTAACACTTTGGACTTATAAAGCAAGTAACGGTTGCCCCTGCCTGCCCCTCCTTTTGCCGTCATACTGTTTAACACTAAGGGAAAGCGCTTACCTGTAAACCGTTTCCAATTAATAGCAAACCTGATCCAGAACAAATTACCTAACCCACACAGAGCCTCTGCCCTGCAGCTAAACCGTGGCACCTGGAGCTCCCCTGCCAGAGTTGGCTGAGTTCCAGGCACGGACAGGGAGATGTTCAAGCAAAAATTCTCCCAAGGATAGGAGTGAGGCAATTTCAGCTGACTGAATGAGAGGAAAGATTTCAAGTTCTGAGTTCTGCTCTGCCCCGCAAAAAGTAAAGCAAGGGTCAAGAGTTGGGCTTCTCTGGGGGCTGCAAAAGACAATGACAGCACAAGGCTTTAGAAATTTGAGTTTGGTCTTATCTAACTGTATATATTTAACTTGTGCATAAAACTCTTCTCATTCATTCTCTTGCCGTGTTATTAATCTTAAGGAACACTCTGGTGAGGTGCAGAGTAGGGTATCACTTTCTTGCAGATGAGGAAATGAAGGTGTGGGGAAGTGAAGAGACCAGCCAGCATTACTCACCAAGGGAAGGAGGGAAGCATGAAAGGAACCCCTGCCTTCCTACCCAGCAGCCTTGACCTTTGCTTTCAACTCTGACCCCTGAGAGGAGACATCACCCACCAAGCAGGGCAGGCAAGGACCCTCTGGGGACTAACAGGGTCAATGAGACCATCTAGTGCAGCAGTTTTCAACCCTGCCTACACATTAGATACCTAGGAAGCTTAAGTAAATTTGAAAACATACTTATGCCAGAACACAGGAATCTGTAGTGTTTTTAAAACCTCTCTGACTGGTCCTGATGCAACTTTGCATGAGAAGCCCTGAGCTCCCAGCACCATCCCAGTCTCATACAGTAAAACTTTGGCCTTCCTGCAACCTCCACCACTGGTCCCTGCCATCCTTCAGCCCAAAAATGTCCTGCTTATCTCTATTCCGAGTTACCTGGAGGCAGAAAACTGGACTGGAAGCTCACTAAACTTGCCTAGGTAGAAAAATCACCTAACAGTTCTGAGGCCCAAAACAGAGATGTGATTTGGCTAAGACAACCCAGTGGATCAGTAAGGGAGCAGGACCAGAATCAGGATTTCCTGACCACAGCCAGGGTCACGCCCACAAAGGGATTCACTGGAGGGCGGTCCCTTGGGAAACCCAGCTGCTCCAGACACCAGAAGAGATCCAGTGAGGGGCCCAGGAGGAAACCAGGACAGAGAGTGTGTGTGTTCCAGGGGACACAGGGTATCAGTGACACCCTAGCTAGAGCCTCTGGAAGTCCACCTTGAGTCACGCCAGGCACAAAGGGCTGTTCCTCAGGTACAAGGGTGAGGCTGGCCTGCAGAAAGATGTTCTCATTCCTCAACTAAGGCCAGAGGGTCTAAAATGCCATTACAGAAATTCAAGGGCAGCATACATAACATGGGTCCAGGTTCCCCACCTATAACACTGGCTCAGATTTGAGGTTTCACTAGTCCCTGTGCTAAGCACTGTGTGCGGCCTAATCATTTAATCTCCACTTGCACCCTGAAAGGTGAAGATAATTACAGTCTCCACTTGCAATTAAGAAAACTGTAGCCCAGAGACAGGAGAGGATTTCTCCAAATCGCTCAGTGAGAAGGTGGCAGCCCCAGGATTGGAAACCTGGTTCATTCAGGTCCAACTACTAGCGCCTGTTTGCGTCCTGTTCCTCAGCAAGGTAAGGAGAGGAGAGCCCAGTAACAGCAGAAATAGTAACTAGGCACCTAGGAGGGGCCAGAGACTCGGTCTAGAGGAATCCTCCACCTAAGGGGAAAGCACAGGCCTCCTTCTTCCACCACAGAGGAAACCAAGATGTAGGGGGCAGCATCTTGCCCAGGGACACGGGCAAGTAGTGGCCGGGACCAGGCCAGGAATCAGGAGATCCCCATCACAAAGTCAAGTCACTTCGCGGCTGGCTGTCGGGAAAGCAAACTCAGCAACAACCTGTAGGCCGGAGGGCGCGGCTGGCACCTTAACCACCGCCTGCCCTGCCCGCACCCATGGACCAAACCCCACGCCAGCTGTACACAGGTGAGCTACGTGGCACTCGGTGGGCACCAGACTCTTAACCGTCCCAACGAGACAGGTGAAATTCGTCCTGCGCAGGGACCGCCAGAATTTCCCTAGGAAAGCAGGGCGGGCGCCCCGCGTCCTCTGGAGAGCGGCTAAGTCTGATCAGTCCCGGGCGCAGCGTGAGGGCGATCGAGGGACCCTATCCCACCCCGCAACCCCGTCCTCAGGCCTTGCTGGGATCACTCACCCAGAACACGGTGGAGTAGATGACGAGGGAGAACTTCAGCCAGAGGTAGGAGAAGCGCGCGCAGTAGCGCACCTGCTCCGAGTCCCCGCGGGGCATCCTGGCTCGAGGCCCCACCTGCGGTCCCCGGCGGAGCGCCCCGCCGCCGGTGCCCGCGCCCTAACTGAAGCGGGCGAGCAGCAATCACGGCCCCGCCCGGGAGCCCGCAGCCCGGGCGGCCAATCGCAGCGAGGCGGCGGCACAGGCTCAGGGAGGGGGCGGGGCCGGGGGCGGGGCTGCCGCTCCAGACCCCAGAGGAGACCGAGAGGGGGCGAGTTTTACGAGGCTGCTCCCGCCGGAACCCTGAAACTGCCTGAGCTCCCGGCGGCGCGGGGGGAGGCTTGGGAGAACGCTGAGCAGAGGTGCGCTGGAAGACAGCGTGTGCCTGATCTGGGTACCAGAAGGGCAGGCTTGGGGGGATAGAGCTGTACTCGATGGTGCGGCGCTCGCTCAAGACCCTGGGCTCCACCCTCAGTACCAGGGCGGGATGGGAGGAAGAAAAAGAAAAAGGAGCAGGCCTTCTATTGTTATCAAAAAGGCTATGGGGAAGGGGCAGGAATTAACCGCCCAAGTTCTAAAGGTGCAACTGAGTGTGAAAGACGTGAGTGTAATAAAGTGGGGTCGCCAGCCTGAGGAGGGGTGGAGTCTTGCATCTAGGAAAGGGAAACAGTCCAGGCTAGAGTCTAACTCTAACCCTAGGGAGCCTCAGTCTCTCCTGGGACAAATCCACGCCAGGCCTTCCCTCTACTACTGATCCTGGAAGTCCCCTTCTTGGAGGCCTGGTCCAGCCCTGCCCCCAGGGCTTCTTCCGCCAGAAAAATCCCTCCCCGGGTGGCGTCCATCCTCAAGCCTTGGGGCAGCTCCCTGCTTTCCACATAGCCGGCTGTGACCTTGTCTCTTCCGGCCTGGCCTGTCTTGTGCCTGGCATCAGAGGTGGCTGTGAGTCTGTCTTCCGCACTAGCTGGTCCCAGCTTCGCTCATTGTTGTTTTCCTGTCCCTCGGGCCTAGCTGGGCTTGGGAGGCAGGCAATCCATCCGTTTGTGCCATTCAGTAATTAAACGCATGGCCCAGAGGTCATGAGTTGGAGCAGTGCTGGGTGGGGTCCCTGGTGGTGACTCTAGGAATGACAGCCTCTCCAGTCCCCTGCCCTGGGCTCCCAGTTCTGCATAAGCAGAGACAGACAGACAGGCTAGGCTAGCAGAGGGAGCCTTCCCAGGAGGAAGACAGTGACGTTAGAGGTGTGGGAGTAGGGTGGGACATGTCCTGCCAGTTAGGACGAAAAGGAAACTTTTCCTGGTACAGGAGGAACGTGCCCTGCCAAGGGCGCCCAGGGGCTGATGCAAGTTACCTTCAGGTGAATGAGGGTGAGGTAAGAAGACATTTTAGCATCTTGTTGAAAGTTGTCATTTCTGTCCTTTGAGGAGGAAGACTGAGCCTCCCCTGCCCAAGCACTACTCACACTCTGAGGTGCTCATTTCAGGCCCCTCCCTAGAAGCCTGTAGTCCTCTGCTACCCTCCTTCCCCAATCAGAACTAGCTCCAGCCCCAGCTACCCATGTGTTCCTCACCGGGGTTTTCCTTCCTGTCGCCTTTTTCTCTGGCTTTCCCATACCCCTTCCCCATGCCGCACTGCTTCCAAGAGGACACTTAGTGATTCTCTTGTAGGATGCCCTGAGGGCTCAGGGTAAGACGCCCCTGATGAGGGAGATGGAGCTTTTTCGGCTGACACAGGGCTGCTTCGTTGTATCTCTGCACCCACAGTCTGCAACCCCAAATGCAAAGCACTTGATCTATGTTTGCAAACACAGAGACCTCAGAAGAAATGGTTCTGTTTTCTGCTTTTCCCTTCTTTTCCCAGGAGCTTTGGTCTGCTATCCATTACCTTTTTGTGGGATCGTTAGAATACTGATATAGTGTGACATATGGCAAATTAGAATTGCCTAGTGAATTTTAAATGTATTTTGAGCTGAGTGTGGTGACACATGCCTGTAATCTCAGGAAGCTGACATAGAAACCTCACAAGCCCAGCCTGAGCAACTGAGTGAGACCATGTCTCAAAATAAAAAATTTAAAAGGACTGGAGATGTAGCTCAGTGTGAAGTTCCTGGCTTCAATCCTTAGCACCCTCAAAAAAATCCAAGCATGGGAGTACATACTTATAATCCCAGCACTCAAGAGGTTGAGGCAGAAACATTGCCATGAGTTCAAGGACTGCCGAGACTACATAGTGAGTTCAAGGCCAGCCTGGAATATATAGTGAAACCCTGTCTCAAAGAGCAAACAACAAAATGTATCAGGTATTCGAGTTCAGTCCCAGTCCAGTTGGAATCTCACCAACAGAGACCTGAGAGTCAGTATTAATTCCACATTCCAGGGTAATTTCTAAACTGCAGCCAGGATTAAACATCAGTGTGTACAGGCAGTCATGAGAGTAAGGTAGTCCGTCAGCATTTTATATGAAAGCCACGCCCTAGAGAGGTCACTGACTCAGCTCTCCACTGGTTTCCTGCAAATTTTAAAACTGGCTAGGAGTGGGGAAAAGACATTAATGGCTTCCACAGTGTGGATATTTCATCACCTAATTTTAAGTTACCAGCTCGAGTTCCATGAACCTGAGAGTTCTGCTGAAACAAGCACAACCTTGCACGATCAGTATCCCAAACCTACTAAACCTCCCAAACCTACTAAACCTACTAAAGCACCCCTATGCTTTACTGATTAGCACAATCAGTGCGTTGGTGAAGTCCTCTGTTATTAATTAGCATAACAGGTATTCGTAATGCTCTCTTCTTTGGTGAAATTAATAGTGTCCAAAGTGCATAGACTATCTAAAATATAGTATAGAAGCCACCCATTCCTTGTTCAGTTGAAGTAAAAGACTTGGGAAGCAAAATAAATAAATAAATAAATAAATAAATAAAATAAAAATTAAAAAAAAAAGACTTGGGAAGCAGCTTGTTTCTACTTGGAGATGGTGCACAGGCCACAAAGGCTTCTGCCCTTCAGATGTGACCAGACCTTCCCTTGAGCAGACCTTTCCTGCAGGGTAGTAGAGCTCTTAACCGATCAGAGAACTACACCATCAGTGATTCTGCAGAGTAAAGTATACAAACCAGTTTTGTGACTGCATGCTAATAAAAGTTTGTTTTCTAGACATTTTTATGGGCAGCAGAACGTGTTCTGAGATCTGTTGTCATGATAATTTGGCAGAGATGTCTAGGGGGAAATAACCGTTGCCTTTAATGGCTAACATGACTGATGGAAAAGAATCTAGGGATCATGAATGGCATCTCGCTTGGGTATATTTGCATTTATGCAATCTAGCACATGACTCTCTGCGCCTCTATTTCCCCATCTATAAAACAATGGGATTGAAATGATTCTACTCTATCTCTGAGCTTCTTAGCTATAATCTTCACAGCCAGTGGGTCAGTTGGCAAAATACATTGCACTTCTACTCTGAGTCAAGTGCTGCTCAGGCTCAGGGGTACAGCTTCAAACAAGGTAGACAAGAGCTCCTGTTCTATTAGGGCCTCAAGGTTGAGGGACATGCAGCATAAGATACACACACATGACATGGGTGACTGCCGATCCTGGAGCATGCTAAGGATTGGAGAGAAGAGCTGTTAGGTGGAAGAAATAGCAAGTGTAAAGGCCATGTGACAGGAAAGCCTGGGAGGGGTCCCTGTGGCTCCCACAAGGGACCAAGGGGAACACAGAAGGAGGCAGGCAGTGGACAGAGGGGAAAGCCTTGTAGCTCCAACAAAGAAGTTTGGCTTATTTTCAGTTTCAGTGCTAGGGCGTAAGCAGGGAAGTGAATCTGATTTGTGCCTTAGAAGGAGCAGGAGAGGTGAGCCTGAAGCGGAGGAAGGCTGCCTAGGAGGCTGGGGCACCAGTCCCAGCGCGAGGAGGTTTAAGCCTGGACAGCCCTGGAAATGGTGGGTGGCTGGGTCAGGGTACAGAGCAGAGGTGGAGCCAACAGGGCTTCCGGACAGACGATGCGAAACATGGGCAAAGAGAAATCTGCAGAGGTCGCAAGCTTTTTTTTTTTTTTTTTTTTTTTTTTTTTTTGAGCAAATATGTATTTCTGTCATTTACAAAGGTGAGGAAAATAAGACTGATTAAAAATCACTTACTTTGGGTATTTACCTAGTCATTTATTTTTGTGGTGTTGAGACTTGAAACCAGGCAGGGCCCCACGTATACTGGGTAAGTGCTATATCACTGAGCTACTTCCTCAACCCTATTTTAGTTTTTGAGATTTTTTTTTAAACCTAGGTGGAGCTGCGTAGGGACCTCAGAGGTGCACTTTGGTTGGATAGTGTAAGTTGGAGTCATCAGATCCCTGTGAACCTTGGGCCTCTGGGAGATCATCTCATGAAAGAGTAGAGCAAGCCAAGAGCCACAGACAGCGCCTGTTGTCCTCTTAGCCCATCTGAAGGAAGAGGGGCCAGTAGAGAAGATGGAAAAGGCTCAGTTAGTGAGGTATCAGGCATGCCTGGAGAAGCTGGAAGAGAAGTGGATGAGGATTTGGTGTCCTAAGAACTCCCCTTCACACTCAAAGGCTTCTACTATCTCCAGAGAGATTGGGTACAGGAGGAGAGAGAATCAAGTCACTGGGTTTGCAAGATGTGGGTCTTTGATGACTTCATAAGAACTATTTTTGTGGAGCACTAGGGGATGCAGACTTACTAGAATAAGTTGAGGAGAGACTAGATGTGGTGACATATGCCTGTAATTCCAGAACATGGGAGGCTAAGGCAAAAAGGTCACCATGAGCTCGAGAAGTGGCCTGGAGAAGTGTGTTCAAAGTCAACCTGAATTACATAACAAGACCCTGTATCGAGAGAGAGAGAGAGAGAGAGAGAGAGAGAGAGAGAGAGAGAGAGAGAAACAGAGACAGAGAGAGAGAGAGACAAGAGGAGGAGAGAGAGAGAAGAAAAAGAGAATAGGTTGAGGAAAGGAAAGCTGAGAAATGGAGGTGAGTACAGATAACACAGAGAATTCCACTCTGAGTAACTCTAATTCAAAAATCAAAAATCAAAAATTCTGATCTCCAGCCTGGCATCACAAGTAGAAAATTCCACACTTGGCTTCATGTGACAGGTAATGATTAAAACACAGTACACTAAAATTATTGCATAAAATTATCTGCAGGCAATGCATACAAGGTATATGTGAATTATAAATAAGTCTTGTGTTTAGATTCCCAACATATGTCATCATGTATATGAAAATATTCTAAAATCCAAATCACTTTTGATCCCAAATACCCTGGATAAGAAGAAAATATATCTCTGTATACTCACAAGCAGGTGTGAAGCTGTGGGGTTCACACAGGGAATTTTTCCCAATCTACCAATTACATAAGAGTTAGTAACAATTGTGATGGATATTCCAAATGATCGTGATTTGGGGGGAGCTCAGGGCTTCTGTCAAGCAGTAGAATCTATTTCCATACTCTTGAATCTATGCCATTTTTTTTAGTTTTGGTTTTTGTTGTGTTTTGCTTTGCTCATATTTTGTACATGACACATCTTAATTCTTCTTCTGTTTCCTTCACCTCCCCTCTTCCCCCTCCCTCCATCTCTTGATTCCTTTTTCATTTACAAAAGATCTGTTTCCCTGTTTTCTATTATCTATATTTTATTTTGCTCTTTAGTTTATTTATAATTTGGGTTTCTTATATAAGAGACCTGGCTAGGTTCAGCATGTGCCATACCAGGATTAAGGGTGTGTGGTAGTAAATTGGTCCACTGATTGATTTAGCATAGTTCTGGGTGTGACTAATAAGAAAGCCCACCCTGGGTATGAGTGGTAACCTGGATGGGATAAAAATGCTGCTTCCTGCCTGCTCTGCCATGGACTGTTTCTCCTCCGTGATGCCCTTCTGCCACAGCACCCTGCCTTGGAGCCAGCCAGCTATGGCCTGAAACCTCTACAAACAATGAACCAAAATAAACCTTTCCTCCTTTAATTTGTAGGTGTCAGGTATTTTGTTTCAGCAGTGAGAAAAGTAATTAAGACAGAAACCATATGCTATTTAAGCTTGTGTGCCTATTTATTCCACTTAACATTATGGTTACAAGGTGCATTCATTTTCCTACAAATAAGTCAAGTGTATCCTTCTTTGTAGCAGTGTGGTACTCTACTGTATATGAATATCTCATTTTCTTCATTCATGTGTTGATGGACATATAGATCACTTTGAAGATTTAGCTATTTTGAATTGTGCTGCTATAAATATAGATATTAATGTGCTACTGTAGTACGATGTCTTTAACTCTTTCTGGAAGATACCTAGAAGGGGAATAACTAGGTCAAATGGAATTTCTAATTTTGGTTTTGTGAGGCATCTCCTTTCTGATTTACACAGTGGTTATACTAGTTGGCACTCCCACCAACAATGCAGAAAGCCCACTTTCCCCTACAGTTTCAGCCTGTGTCGGCCTTCTGACTTGCTTTCATCCATAGAAAGTGATGCAGGTGAGATTGTTTGCATTCTAGGCCTTGGAACCAGGATGCCTGGGCTTCTGCGAGGGGCCTTGCAGTGCTGCTGCCACAACAGCCCATGGAGCCAGTGTGCAGGAAAGGCCACATACAGAGGGGCCAAGGACCCACACCAAGAGCCAGCTACCAGACACGAGTGAGGCCATTAGCCCAAGGGATACTGTATCCTATGGTGAGTCCTGCTGAGCCAACCCAGAGGCTCTTGAGTTAATATGTGACTGTTCTTTAAAGACACTAAACTCTGGGGTGATAGGTTTTACAGCAAAATCTTAGATCCTTAAAAAATCAAATACCTACTTCCTTCCTCTTCCTTTAATTCTCCCCCACACACACACACACCAACACTGCCCTCCCCCCCCCAAACACTGGGCCTATGTTCTTATTCAGGAGTAGGGACTTTAATTGTACTCCAAGCTGTCCTTGCCTCCTGAAAATGCCTTCCCTGGCTCAGATTTTAGGTCATCTCATCTTATTTCTCTCAACGACCTGTATTATCTCTAACTGATATGTACTTAACATCAGGCATTGGGCTTGCGTTCACATAGTGACTTCTTAATTCTTATAATCCATAAAATTTGTTGTTATTAAACTCATCTTGCAAATGAGAGAACCGAAACAGTTTTCTTTATGGCCTTAAAAGCAATGTGCTGTTTACTCTAGTAGGATGGTTGCCCCAGCTACGTTCGAATGAAATGGTTTAACTATGTGACTTAAAAAGAAAGCTGGAATAATATACTTAGCTCAAATATTGGGACTTTGATACTGGCTAGTAGAAAATTTACCTAGAGTTTTTGGATTGGGGAGATTTGGTTTGGTGCTGTTGTTTTTCTTTTCTTTTCCTTTTTTTTTTTTTCCCGACAGGGTCTCACTCTGTGGCCCAGGATGGCCTTAAACTCATGATCTTCCTGCCTCAACTTCCCAAGTGCTGGAACTACAGATATGCACCACCACACCCAGGAACAACAAGTTATTGTAGATGACCACAAAATAGTAGTTCCATGAGATTTTACTTGTTTTGCAAAGGAGGATCCATCAGTGAGTCTGGAAACTTCTCTTTCATAGTCTTTAAAGTGAGAGCAGATATTAAGTTCTCTCTAAGCAGGAGGGCTTCACAACCTTTTTGAACTATATCGGAGGACACAACCTTATTATCTCCAGTACCAGCTATTAACATCTCAAGGAACTATCATCCCTCGAACTGCAGTTTGGGAAATGCTGCCTCATGAGACTGGTTCCTGATGCTTTTGGAGTTGAAAGTGACCACCTCAAAGTTATGTGCTCTGCACTTAAGAGCAAAATTAAAAGCAACAGTGGTTACTTACATTTTGTGCTTGACCTAGCACAAAGTGCACAGCTTTCTCTCCTGTCCAGAGCCATCTAAGACCACACTTCCTCTCAGTGGTCCTCATTGCATAGTGTGGTGAGGGCCACGTATAGGTGACTGCAGGATTCAGAATAAGAAATCCAAAGAAAGGCAAAAACTCATTGCCAAGAGAGCTGGATCACAGATGGCTCTGCAGCCTTGGAAACCCTCTAAGAACCACAGCTAGCAGTCTGTTCCTCCTCCCCTGACCCCTAACTGCATTGGAAGCTCCACTCACGGAAGGCTGCCTGCCCCAACTTTCTCCCTGTACCCCAAGGTATCCTTCCTGCCCCTAGCTGCAGAGCACCCTTCCTTGCAGCTCTCACCCCAGGCTGTTTCTGGTCTTCAAAGCCCCAGGGGCTTCCTGTCCTAGAGGCCCACTGCACTTGTCCCTGTCCCCTGCTGTTTGGGGCATGATTCTGGCCATGGCATAAATGCTTCCCTTCCTCCAAGATTGCCCAGGTCCTCCTTTCTGCTGTCACCTGTGACACAGCTGCTGCTGACAGTGGGATAGTGAATGGTCTCAGGCACAGCGGTGGGGCTATAGGGGGAGGACCTCTGCCTAAAACCTAGTGGATCACCCTGGGTGCTATTACTGAATGGCGACTGAGCCAGGTCGTGGAGCCCTGCAGCCGTTGAGAATGACATGAAGAGGTCCTGCTTGTCATAGTACCTGCTATTCATACATCGAGCTCTGTGTGTTTGGGGTAGTGCTAGGACTTGGGTCAGATTCTCCTGGTTCTGAGACTTCTGCAGGGCTTTCTGGGCCTCCATCCCCAGGAATGAGCGAAGGAGCACAGAGGTCTCTGGAGAGGAACTGTTGTAGGTCTTTGGAGCGGGAGATCCAGGGTCACCTGGAGAGAGGGGTCCAGGCCAGAGGGAATCACAAAAAAACGTCATGCCAGGCAGGTGTCCTAGCATTAGCAGTGAGGTCAGGAGATGGCTGAGCCTTCTAGGCTCTTGTGTTCTGTGCCCTATCAGCCCTGTGGGGGAGGGGACAAGCTCTGGATGCCCACTGTCCCTTGGCTACGGGTGGATGCATGAGTTGGGGGCAGCCTAGAGGGGACTCACTCAGTGTTGAAGGAGAGGGGAGATGGACAGGATACCAACCTCAAATTCTGTGTGGAGAGTTGAGGTCACAACTGTATGAAAGGGGGTGCTGCTTTGAGAAGATGCATGGGCATCTCCTCAAATGAAACAGCAAAAAAAGAAATCTAATCCTCTTATGTAAGGCTCAGTCTCCCATTCTGAGGTTTGGGAGAGGAGTGACACAGCACAGGGAGATGCAGGGCAGGAGTCTGCGAGGAAAGGGAGATGCTCATGCTGGGATCCTTTGAGTCGGGCCTAGAGTGGAGCCCCCTGACCCAGGACAGCACTGCCAGTACATGTCATTAACAGCTGGCAGAGGGGTCATGTGACAGCCCCAGCACATACAAGCTGACATGGAGAGAAGACACCGGAATGTGTTTCACCTTCCTGGGGCACCAATATCATCCATGAAATGCAATCTTTCAGGGACTAAATGGGCACCCATAATCCCCAGCTGCTTAGGAGACTGAGGCAACCTGGGTAATAGTGAGACTACATCTAAAAAAAGAAAGAAAGGAAGGAAGAAGGTAAAAAAGGGAAAGAAAGACTCAATGAGACATTGGAAATCAAACATAGTGCCTGGGAAAAAGCAGGCACTGAGTAATAGTAGTGAGTCATATCTTCCAGCAGCTTCCCTGGCACCAGCACCAGAAACCTGCATCTGAAGTGGGGCTGGGCCAGAGACCACCAGAACCTGCCTCCATGCTGGCCCAGGTGCCATCACCGTGCTTGACACCTGCCCTCTGGCTGGCTGCCCCCCAGGTCAGCACTGTGCAGCAGAAGGAAGGAAGGAAGGAAAAGCCAATAACAGGTGGGAAAGCAGAGGTTAGGTGGTCTCCCAGGTCTCTGAGGAAGCCGGTAGGAAGCCAAGACCACTTTGAGTCTCAGAACTGGGCAATCTACAGATGTCACTGTGTGTAACACCTACATGAAAGGACAGAGCAACTCCAAGGATATGATACATACCCTGTAATCTCAGCACTCAGGAGGCTGAAGCAAGTGGATTGTTTCGAGTTTGAGGCCAGCCTGGGTTACATATGGTGTGTTCAATGCCAGCCTGAACTATATGGAGAGACCCTGTCTCAAATAGCCAAAAAAATAAATGAATAAAATAAAAGAGGACTGACCTCTTGCTCACATTGTGTGCCTATGTCTGTTCTCTCCTCCCCGCCCGCGGTCCCTCTGTCTTTTGTAGTACTGAGCCCTGAAACTTCTTCATGGTAGGCAAACACTACACCAACCCACCAAGCCACACTCCTAGCTCTTTTTAAAATTTTATTTTGAGATAGTCTATGTTACTCAGGCTGGCCTCAAACTCAGAATTCTACTGCCCCAGCCTCCTGTGTAGCTGAGATTATAGGCATGCACCACTGCACCCAGTTGTTGTGACCTTTTCTATATGTGGACTATATCTTACAATAAGATGTTTTATACATTTTTCTTTTTGCTTTGTTTTTAAGACAAGGTCTCACTCTGTAATCCCAGCTGCTTTGACTCATGGTGATCTTTCTCCTTTGACCTCCTACATACTGGAATTACAGGCATGTATCACCACACCAGATTTAAAACTTTTTAAAGAAAATTATCTAGGTTTTCATTTTCATTTCTCTGCTGGTTTGTAAGATTGCATTATGCTAACTTGTTGGTTAGCCATTTGCACTTCTTCAAATTTCCTATTTCTGTCCTTTGCATGTTTTCTAGCTAAGTAACAGAGGCTTTGAAAGGCTGACAGGCTGAGAAAGTGCAGTTTGCCTTTCTCATGCCCCAGGAGAGGGACTGTATAGCTGAGGAGACGCCAACTGGTCTTTGGCAGAGGAGGGTCTCACCATCAGCTGTCAGTACATCAGCTGTCAATGAGGTTGACCTTGTAGAAGTTTCACTAGGAATTCTGGGAAAGCAGTCTGGTAGCCCTGCCTGACTGCATGGATGTTGGGCCAAGCTGTGTGACTCACACTGGGAGCGGTTGGGTACCCAGAAAACTGCGCTTGTCACTCTGGTGAGCAGGGCAGCTGCTTTGGGACAGGCTGGGTGATGTAGAGTAAGGCGAGGTTTTTGAGGAGCTGGATGGGCTCAGAGCAGTCAGAGGTCTTGCTTTGTCTGTTTTCTGTTGCTCTAACAAAATGCCTGAGACCGGCTAATTTATAAAGAACTGATGTTTATTAGCTCACAATTCTAGAGGCTGGGGAATCTAACAGCATGGTACCTCATCTGGAGAGAGACTTTGTGTTACAGCCCATAACAGAGAGCATCACATGGTAAGACTCCTTATAAAGCCACTAATACCATGGTGAGAGCCCCACCCTTATGACCTCATCTAATCCTAATTACCTCCCAAAGGGCCTGCCTCCAAATACCAGTAACCTAATAGTACAGGGATTAAGTTTTCAAAGCACAAATTCTAGGAAACAAACACTGGAACACTTGAGATGCCAAGACTGGGGACACAAGAGAGTCTGAACTTTCTCTTTGCTACAGAGGATGGGAGGCAGAAGGGATGCAAGCCTTTTGCACTCAGGAAGCACAGGTCCGGTCCAGGGAAGGTAATAAGCTACAAAGTGCTGCCATGTGCTGGTTACACACCCCCACACACCCTCCGCAACCCTTAAGGGTGGGCCTGGTGGTTGACAGTTGACAAAGCACTTCCCTTCCATATATTAGGACACTGGCCATTCCTAGATTAGTTTGTACTGCATAGTGTTCCCTTTCCTACTGGGAACAATGAGCTGGGAAGGATCATCTTATCCCCAGATGCACCACAAGGCCCATATTCCTGGGGGGTGCCAGACACTGTTAGCTGCTCATTAAACAAGAACACCTCCAGGAAGCTGCCCCCTGGACCACAGGGGCTGATTCTGCTGCAGTGCCTCACAGACTGCAGGGCTATGTCCTTCCCTGGGCTTCTACCAGAAGTCCAGGCTCTTGAGCATGTGATGAAAATGACCCCAAGAAGGGTCAGTCCTCTGCTCCCAGACATCCTGGCTCATTTCTCCTACTTCCTGTTCTCCCTCGGGACGTTTCAACTTCCTCTTTCCTCCGCTGAAGCATCTGCTTTCTGTCTCATATATCCAGATCCCTCTCAGCTTGAAAAAAACAAAGGGCCCTCTGTTAGCAAAATACAAGTTTATGCTCCCAAAGGGTATTGGTTCAACTGTTGGTTTTCTTCCTCCTGGTCATCATCAAAACAGGATTCTCCCTGTTGCACTCAGAAGGTGTGCCCAAAGCCATAGCCCTTTAGGAATCACAGCCTCCTCTGGGTTCCCTCCAAGCTCCAAAGCAATGTCTTCACCAAGTAGATGACCCTGAGCATTTTGTGAGGACTCAGACACAGCCAAATCTTCACCTCCTGCAGAGTGAGAGTAGGCAGCTGGGGAAAGATGCAGGTGAGTGTGCAGTTAGCCTGCTATTTAGTAGTTATAATGCATCGTGACTGCCATGGGGTGCCTGCTAATTAAAGTCAGGAGTGGAGGGCATCCTTTAGTAAAAGACCTAATCTTGCTCCATTTTCACTTTCTTGTGAGGCCAAATCAAGGATGTCTTCAAATTTAGCACTGCTTGTGCATTTTTAACATTGCTCAAAATGCATTACATGCTACTGCCCAATGTACCCTCATTCGTCACTGATCATGATATATTCTGAGAAATATGGTGTTAAGTGATTTTTGTCTCTGTGCAACCATCACCCAGTGTACCCACCATCACACGAAGTGAGATGGCTCAGCATCACAAGTGATGCAATTGTGGGGAACCACCTTTGTACACATGGCTTATCATTGACTCAATGTCATTACGTAGCACGTGACTACACCACATAATGTATGCTAGCATACTAGTTGTGCATATACAAAATGCACAACTGAGCAAAATTCCCATGAAATAAACTCAGCCTTACCATTAAATACATTTTTAGGTCTTTAGTAATTTCCTTAGGGTTTTTTGTTCGTTTGTTTTTTGAGACAGGGTCTCACTATGTAGTCCAGGCTAACTTTGAACTCATTATGTAGCCTAGCCTGGTCCCAAACTTGTAGTGAGTCTCCTACCTCAGCCTCCCAAGTGCTGGGATTGCAGGTGTGTGCCACCACTCCCACCTTCTCCCTTTACTTTTAATTCTAGGCACAACATGATGTTTGAAACCACATCAAATGTAAACTGCTGAAGCAGCCTCCAAAAAAAAGTCTTACTAAGCCAATTTGTCCACATGGACATCACACTTGGATTTATATCTGTACAGGAAATACCTAGGTATAAAAACAAAACCAAAACCTTTGCACATGTGGCTTAAATGAATCCAGAAATTTCTGTGAATGAACATGTATTGCATGTGTCCCTCACCCATCTTCCCTGCCAGTTCACTCACTCTCTGGGGAACATGGACAAGACATACCTGAGGCTGAGGAGAGCCCCTTCCTCTCCCAGGGCAACAGCAGGTTTAGGTCTATTTTCCTGAGCCAGAGCCAAAGGAGCAATAGGAAGCTGGATGTGGTGGCCCATGTCTGTAATCCTGGCACTTGGGAGGCTGAGGCAAGAGGATCACCATGAGTTCAAGGTCAGTCTGTACTACCCTGTCTCCAAAAAAGCAAAAAAAAAAAATTTTTTTTAAAGGACTGGTGGGAAGAAAAAGAGGCACTGAGGAGAAGGATTCCTGGAGGTGATCCATCAGTGGAACCCTAACTGTTCTCCGGGAGAGACTGCTCCTGCCTACAGGTGTGTGTGGTCCCTGGGGCTTGCCTACCCAGAGAACCTGGACCAGAGCAGAACTGCCCTTGTGGGTTAGTGACCAGGCACCATCATGCACCTTTGGGATACAGAGAGGCACAGGAGTGATGCCAGGCCCCACACCAGGCTCAAGAGTAGAGGCTCTCCCAGCACTGACTGGCTTGGCCCTGCTCTACAAATAGCAACAGCCTGGTCTCCACCGGAAGCAGAGGAAACCTTGAAAAAGTACAGCAAGGCCCTACCTGACTAGGAGAAGTAAGTAATGCGACACAGGAAGCATAGGGGAACTAGCAGGAAAGAGAGGAGGAACTCAAAGCAGCAGGGGCAGTTATGGGAGTTCTGAAGATGCGATAAGAGAACACAACACGAAAAGATCTTTCCAAACTAAAAAGCATGGCTTCCAGGATGGCTTTCAGTGTGGGGCAGTTAATGCTGAGAATTCAGGCTGCAGTCTAGTAAGACAGATAATCTCACAGAACAAAAGCACAAAGAGGTGAAAATCAGAAGGGAAAGATAAGAAATGTTGATGTCAAATCCAAGATAAAGAAATATAATGGATGCTGTCAATTGCTTTACCACCCTCTTCTCCCATCTCTGGCTCCATGATAAAGTCTAGAAGAAGAAATATTCTTATTTCCAGCTCCCCTTGGTGAATGACACAGTTCTAGCCAATGAGACAGAAGCTTCCAGAAAAATTATTGTTTTTTCTGGTATTAAATGCACATACAATTGCAGCACATTTTCCTCTTTTGTTCTTCAGTTGAATGCAGACATGATTCCTGGAGCTGTAGCAGCCATCCTGTGACCACAAAGGAGAAAGCAAGAAATAAAAAAGATGTCAATTCAAGCACTAATGTTGCTGAACAAACATCTGAACCAGAGGCAACAACTGCCTATCTGGGCATATTGTTAAGTAAAGAAAATAAGTATATGGTCAAGTCATTCTTTACTCAAATTTTCTGTCACTTGTACCTGAAAGTATTTCTAACTGTATGAGAAGTATTAGTTATAGAAATGATAAAATAAAAATTCTCTATGGTGAAGAAAAGTTTGTGTTTTCAAACTGAAAGAACTCACTAAGTACCAGGCATATTTGACACATACCAGGCATATAAAACATACTTTCTTACACCCATGGTAGGAATCAGTAAATTCTTGAATTCTCAAGATGAAGGAGATAAGAGAGGAAAACCTACAATCTTCCTGCAGAAAGAACAGGTTCCTTAAAAAAGAAGCACCAGACAAGCATTAGATTTTCATTTTTAACTCTTGACTCTTGAAGACGTGGAATTACATCAATTCCATGTTATTGAGAAGTTATTGAGAGTTATTGTTATTGTTATTGTTATTGAGAGTTATTGAGCAGAGATAATGATGATCTAAGAATCTTCATCTTGATAAGATTCCATTCACTTGAAGGACCAAAAAATATACTGTATTTTGGGTATGGAAGATCTCAGAGTGAATACTATGCATGTACCTATTATACTTAAGTAGAGTACCTGAGAAAATACTCTCTCCACAAAACAAGTTAAAACAGAGCAGGATCAGCTGGGTGTGGTGGCACATGCCTGTAATCCCAGCACTCGGGAGACTAAGGCAAGAGAAACACTGTGAGTTTGAGGCCAACCTAGGCTAAAAAATGAGTTCAAGACCAGTCTGAACTGCACAGTAAAACCCTGTCTCAAAAAGACAAAAAATAAATAAATCAGAGCAAGATGTTAACATGCAGGAAGGCAAAGAGAAAATGGTACCACTGATATATTTAAGTCTAAATTGATGCTACCTTGTGACCCAGAAATTCCTGTCCTGGGCATATACCCAAAAGAATGAAATCATCTTCTCATAAAGACAGTCCCACTCCCACGTTCATTACATCAGTGTCCACAATAGGCAAGATGTGAAAACAATCTGTATGTTTGTCAAAAGATAAACAAATAAAGAAACTGTGGTAGATATACACTAGGAATATTGTTCAGCCCTAAAAAATGAGATCAATAACACAGATAAGGCTGCTTGGATATGCTAAATAAAGTAACCCAGACACAGAAAGAAAAACTTCACAGGAGTTCATTCTTAAAACATGTATGGACTCTTACAATTCAAATATACAGAGATAGAGAACAAAACAATGATGGAGAAGAGAAAATGAGGAGATACTGGTCAGAAGATACAAAGCAGTAGGTGCACAGGATGAACCAAGTATAGAGATCTGAAGTACAATGTGGAGACCTTAGGTAATAAAAAGGTACCCTGTTGGAAGAGGAAAACTACAAGAGAAATCGTTCTTCTTAAAACTTTGTTCTTTTGAAACCGCCTAGCTCTGTACCTGCTTCATGGCTTTGTAATTACTTTATTGACCCCTGTAACCACAAGAGCATAACCGAACATGCAGGATGCCTGATTGTACCATTGTACCAAGCTCCATAAACTGATGATCATTAATCTACCCTTGTAATCAATGATTTCACACTAATCAGAAGCTAATAAGAAGAGCTTCCAGGCTGTTTTGTCTCACCTTTGTACCTCCTTTGTACCTCCTGCTTATGTATCATATAAAAACCCTAGACCACCAGAGATCAGGGACTGATATTCTGGAAATGATCCCTATCTGTGCCCATCAATGTAAATAAATCTGCCTCCAAATCCTGAAAGTTGTTTTGGTGTTTCTGCTTGCTGTTACAATGCTAAATGAGACTTTATCAGATTTGACACCACCCCCCTAAAAAAAGTAACTGTGAGAATACTGATTAAGCCCAGCAAGCCTGTATGGCAGTAGATGATCTCAGGAAGACTGCACTGAAGTTCAGGCTGGTTTCTGGCTGTGAGGTTGGAACCCAACTTGAACAGCCTGAAACACTCCCTGTGCCTCCTGACACTGGGAGCTGCTAGATGGAGCTGGTCTGCATCTGCTCTGAGTTCTGAGCTTAGTTCGCCCCTCTTCAAGATGGTTACCGGTCAATACCTCTCTCCTGGGGGATATCTGAACCTGAAGAACTAGCCACTGCAATCTGCTGAGCCCACTGCTCCTTCCACTGGTGTGTTTCTCCATGGAGGCCCCTGCAGTCACCAATAGTCACTGTGTGTCTGCAGGTTCAAGCCGTCTCTCCCGCAAGGTAAATCCTGGCTCAGGGAGAAAGCACTGCCTGCCACCTTCTTCTTTGTTGAAATCTGTCTCTTCACTCTCCCATGGGCTTTTCACTTCAGGTCCTTCCTGTATCCAGGGAACCCACTTCCCTCCTTCTCTTTCTCATGTTGCTACTATATTCCAGTGTCTGGACACCAAACCTCAGAGAAGCTCTTTCTCTGCTGCTCACCATTCTGCCATCTTTTGGTCTTATAATGTAGTTCAGGCTGCCCTTGAATTCACTAAGTAGCCCAGACTGGCCACAAACTCACAGCAGTCCTCCTGAGGTAGGCGATTGCCACAAGCTCAAGGCCAGCCTGGGCTACATAGTGAGTTAAGGACTAAACTGCCTCAAAAACACAAAAAGGAAAAGAAAAGAAAACTCATACCAAGTATTCTAGAACTTGACAAAAAGCAAAAGAAAAAGGAAAAAGGAAGGAAAGAAGGAAGGAAGGAAGGAAGGAAGGAAGGAAGAAAGGAAGAAAGGAAGGAAGGAAGGAAGGAAGGAAGGAAGGAAGGAAGGAAGAAGGAGAGGATTACATCGCAAAAAATAAAAGTGAAAATATAATGGAATAAAACATTTCAGTTACAAATCCAATGTCAATAGTTTCTTGCTGCTCTCAAAAAACAGAGTATCAGGTGCATTGTCCTAATATATATATATATATATATATATATATATATTCTTTTCTGAGTAAAAAAGAATCATCTTGGGTCTCTTATAAGATACAAAACACAGTTAATGTATGTAAGTTACAGAACTTCCTTTTAAAAATATTTTTATTAAACTATAAAAAATGAGAGGGTGAGGTCAGCCCTAGGTTGGACACTCCTAAAGCTACATGTTTTTAACGTGAAGTATACCAAAGATAAAGTGAGTAAGAAAAGCTGAAAATAAAGAAATAGAAGAGAGATATCAGGCAAATACAAACAAAAAGAAATTAGAAATATATTAATGTCAAGAAACACATAGGACCAAAAGCATGATAGGACAAATATATTATATTTATTAAAAACCTACAGAAAAGCTTCAAATCTTTGTATACCAGATAATATGGCAGTAAAATCTGTAAGATAAAATTTCCAAGGCATACTGATAGGCTGATTAAAATATATACTTTGACATGTTAATATCTTGTTTCAAAACTTGATGGAAAAGTAAGCAATCATATATAGAGGACTGAATAATAGATGCATAAAGCTCAGTGTAATAAATATATTTAGAATTTTTAACATCACAAATATCTACATGTCCTTTTCTTATGTCCATAAAAAGATTGCCAAAATTGTCATGTATTTGGTCATAGTGGAAACTTTCATAAAGTTTGAAAAGTGGAGATATCATAAACAGGATAGGCTGGTCATAAACTAATACAATTAGCAATCAACAAGAAAACCTAGACCTCAAACTTCCTCAGTTATTTGAAAATTATGAAACATTCTTTTAAAATAATTCTCACAGCAACAAAAAAAATTGCATTTAGAATAACAAGATTTTCTAGAAAGGAATAAAGTAAAGAATATGGCTAGGTTGGGGATGTAGCTCTGTGGCACAAGCGCCTGCCTGGCAAGCATGAGGTCCTGAGTTTGATTCCTGGTACAAAAAAAAAAAAAAAAAAGGTGGCTCAAGAATATGGCTAAAATATATGAGCTATATTCAAAGAAAATGCATAGCTATACTCAAAGGAAAAGTAATAGTCTTAAATTTTTTATTTATGATAGAAGACTAAAAATGCATAATTTCACTCAATTGTAGAAACTAGGAAGAAGATCAACCAATGTACTCCTCATCCAAGAAAGATAAGAAGATAATAACTTAAACTCACAAATCATAACTTACTAGTGTATTTTTAGACACAAGAACATAAATTCCAGGAAAAAGTGGCTAAAAGAATTGACATCAGTTGCCTCTTGGGGGACAGGAATTAAGATTAGGGAAATATTATAGGGAACCACTTT
This sequence comes from Dolichotis patagonum, assembly GCA_004027295.1. NCBI lineage: Eukaryota > Metazoa > Chordata > Mammalia > Rodentia > Caviidae > Dolichotis > Dolichotis patagonum. Next base: position 55,816 of record PVJX010004183.1, read on the forward strand.
TAAACATTATTAGTCTTATAGCATTAGCTGACTTCTTAAACTATATAATAATATTACTTTTCTGGGTTTCTTTCTCTTCTTTCTTCTTTCTTTCTTTCTTTCTTTCTTTCTTTCTTTTGTTCGTTCGTTTTTCCAGTACTGGGAATTGAATCCAGGGCTTTGCACATGCTAGGCAAGTACTCTACCACTGAGCTACAACCCCACTGCTTTTTAAACTTTGAGGCTCTCTGGCCTCAAACTTGTGACTCTCCTGTTTTAGCCTTCTGAGTGTGAGCCACTGTCCCAAGCAAAATTTAAAATTTTTTTAAAGAATGAAGAGAATGTGCCTATGAACTCTCGACCCATCTTGATATGGAGGCTAAAATATGACTTGTCAGGTAAGCCTGAGTGTTTAAATTTTCCCTCAACTCTTCAATTAGTAATAGGGTTTCTTGCAATTCATTTCTCATCCATGTCTGGGTTTCTTCCTTTCTAAAATGACTTAAACAGCCACCAGAAGGAATCAGGGTCCAAGCTCTGAAACAGATCGGGTGCCTGCTGTTTACCCCTGGCCCTCACAGGAGGGCACCCCATCTCCCAGCCCCCACTGCACCACTGCCACCTGCAGATTATCTAAAGCATCTTCTCTCCTTGGTGCTCTCACTTCCTGGTTAAAATTTATTTTGGTTTTATTTTTCCATACGCCATAAGCAGTTAGGGTATTTTCCATAGACTTGAGGTTCCTGCACTGGTGTGAGTCATGGCTTGGGAATTTTAAGTAGAAAACAGAACAAAATGACTTTGAGAGTATTAAAAACAGGTGCTTTTGTATCTAGATCCATCTGGGAAGAGAAAGCATATCTTTGATACATTAAATCCTTTGAACAGATAAACTGCAGAAGTAAAAACCTGGAGCACAAATATCAATATCAACATTGTTAGTAATAAGAAAGTTTCTCTCCAGGTTTTTTTTTTTTTTTTTTCTCTCTCTCCAGGTTTGTAAAATTTGATTGGTTCCCGATTTCCCACATGGATGTTAAGGCAAGCCAGGCAAAAAGCAGTAACAAGACAGCCTAGTAGGTGAAGGCCACTGACTGACGCCACGGGCTCAGGGAAAGGCAGGGATTAGGGAGAGTCACCCAGAGGAAAAGGCATGGAACAGGGTCTGGGATCAGGGGCAGAGCGGTGCCTAAATTTAGCTGCAAACCATAACCACTTGGGAATACTAGCAAGTCCCAGTTGTCGAGTGGCAGGACAAAGGGCGGAGAAGGAGAAGCCGATGGGCTAGGACGTAGGCCCGTGTGGAAGCCAAGTCGCCCCAGCGTCCCCCTCGCAGCACAGCGTGGAGTAACAGCGCGGCGCGGGCACTTTGCAAGAACTACTCTAAGTGGGTTCGGGGTCGCAGTTCGGGCCCTCACTTTCTGAAATTCGCCTGTGAATGGGACAGAAGTGGGTGAAGGTGTGCAGAGGGAGGGAGGAAGGCGATGGTGAGGATGCCCCGGCGGTAGCCAGGTGTGGTACGCGTTCAGAGTCCGAGCACAGCAGGATGCCGGATGCAGGGATCGGAGATGTGTGCTTAACACAAAGCAGCTTGGCCTGTAAACGGTAGCCTCGGCCGCCGCCATCGTCGTGGACATCTGAGAGGCCCCGCGAGCCCGGCAGACGCCGGGATCCAAGCAGCGAGGCCGCCCTCTAGTGTCCGCACTGTGTACTCCGCGCTCTCGGACCACAGTGTTGTCCGGGGACTTTGCCCGCGTCTTTGCGGATGACCACAACCGAGGGCATCTCTCTGACGTCCACAAAGAACACACAAGAGCAGCTCTAGGCTCCCCAGAAGGGCCTGCAAGTGCCAGCGAGGGACAGAGAGCAAGTGGCCTGGGAGGCTTCCAGGAGTAATTGGGACTCCATTGGGGCGAAAGGGTGTCCTTAATTAATAAATTAGCATGTGTGGCAGGACCTCCCACCCTTGGGGTATTCAAGAGAACCTGCACTCACACAGAAGCCAGTGGGAAGAGGACAAAGGCTATGCAAGTCACAGTCGAGGCTTTGGCTGCTGGTCCCCCACCACCACCGTGTGACCTTGAACAATGTGTTTAACTTTCCTGAATTTGTGTATCTATCTGTGAAATGAGGCTATGGTAAACAAGAACAGCACATCAGTCTTTAGCCCTACGTGCCGCACACTAGGCACTTTGCGCCATTAACTAACTTAACCCTCACAGCACTCCCATGTGGTAAACAAATGGCTCCATTTTGCAGCTAAAGAAAAGGAAGCACAGAGAAGTTATGTGACTTTGTAGTCACCAGGCACATGGGTGACATTCAGTAAATAATGGCTGCTGCTGCAACCACAGAGATGGCAGAGATTGGGCTAAAGTAAGTGAGCTCATGGGCAGAGTCAGACTACATGTCAATTACTGTAGAGTAAAAGGGATGGTAAACAGGAAATGTCCACAATTCAGAGAGGTGTAATTCTGGCTTTGGAAATTTCTAGGCTCAGTAAGGGAAATACACTTTGAATAGACATGATGGATCAGGATGTTAGGCGGAAGGAAGGCGTGGGAATCCTTATAGAGTGCAGAATGGGTAGCTAACCTTGGTAAGCATCTTGGAAATTCTTGAAGGCTGGTGATTATTTAGGTTTAGATGTTATAATAAAGAGCCCCCAAAATACAGTATCTCAAAATGGAAGATTTTATTTTTTCATATAACAGCTGTTTTTTCGTGTTCTACCAAGGACCTGCCATCCTCAAGATGGCTTTGCTCTGTGGATTCAATATGGCAGCTCCTGTTACCACTGACCTGCTGAGTGTATGCATCTGCCCATACCTTATTGGGCTGATTTTAGTTATGTGAACTTATCTAGCTTGGAAGAGTCTTGGGAATGTAATTTTTAGCTGGTCAGCCAGGGGACAACTGACACTCAGAGAAGTTATATTTCTAAGAAGGGGAAGCGCTTTCCTGAGGACAGCTGGCAGTCACAATTGGGAAAGGATTGGGAATATTTTCCTCTTAACCCTGAGAGCAGTGAGGAGTCATTAAAAAATTGAAATGCTGGGTCACATTTGTGCTTTAAAAAAGATCACTATGGTAGCTGTGTAGGAAGGAGTACAGTGGAGGAAATAATACAAGAGGTGGTGAGGATTTAGCAAATCTGCTAAAAATAGTGATTGATCTGGGTGGGAACAATCAGAAGGGTCCATTGGTACAGGTGGGGTTTTTTTTTAATTTGTTTGTTTTTTTAGTTTTTGGCCAAGTGAAAGCTTACTTAAATAAGAACCAGATTCATTCCTGTTTTTCATTGATCAAGATTTCTTCTGCATCTCCTAACCCCGTGATGTCATGTTAGTAGAACTAAACCCATGTAACCTAAATATATATTGTAAGAGCCAAACCACTACAATTTCCAGTGGTGCCCAGCCTCTAATGAGGTCAGACTCTGCTCTCCTACTACAACATGAGTAGGGAAAGAGTTTAGAAATAACATTTGGTAGACTACCATAAGGTTACTTAGTGGTCAGAAAGGCTATTTGGCCCAATGCTGGTACATTCTTGAGGAGGTGGCATTTGAGGGTCCTTGAAGGACCAGTAGAGTAACTTCAGATAAAATGTTGCAGAAAAACTATTCAAAGTTCTCCATCCACCACATGTTCCCTTTCTAGCCTTGTCTGTGAGGTAGAAGATGGAATTCTGATTGCTTTAATATGGAAACAAATTTCGGTTTTGCTGCCTTTGTGTTACACGCTCAAAGGATGGAATGCAAACTTTTTTTTTTACTTCCTAAGAAGGTCTGAAGATTAAAGGTCTCCATGTTCCTTGAAGAAAGTTTTTTTTGTTTTGTTTTGTTGGTTTTTTGGTTTTTTTGTTTTGTTTTGTTTTGTTTTTTCTTCTTTTTTTGTCTGGGTCTGGGTTTGGGTCTTATCAGAATACCACAAAAGGAAAGACAGTGGGTTGGGAGGAAGACTGAAATTTCTGTACAAGCAGGACTTCCTGAGAGGACAAGGAGGAGACAGGATATGGTGCCAGGAGACACAGGCATTCAGTCCCTCTCCCTGGAAGCAATGGCCATGTTTGGGGAGGGGCCAGAGTCCTGGAAAAGTGGACATTCTGAATCCATGCCCCAGCTGAACCCCGAGCTCCCAAGCCCCAAGTGTGTCGGGAACAACCGGAACTTTTGGGGAAGGGGGTTATTGGGACTTGAACTCACAGCCTCGCACTTGTGAGGCAGACACTTATGCCACTGAGCTAAATCCCCAGCCCATAACTGGACTTTAGAACCTGCAGAAACGGGAAGACAAGGGATCTCAAATACCTAAAAAGCCCCGCCCCAGAGGCCTTGCCACTGTAGGCAGCCCCAGGAGGGGGGAGTGGGAGCCCAGGTTGGGCTCCCTGCCAGCTTAACAAGGTGGGGACTGAGTCAGGATGAAGTCAACTTTTAGAGGACAAGACACAAGACCTTTGTTGCACCCCCCAGGTAGGAAATGAGATTGATGCTCACTGCAGTTCCCTTTCCTTTCCTGCAGGTTCCCGTGCTCCAGCAGGCTACTCTGATCTGTCCCAGGGTCAGGGCCCTTTCCCATGTCCCCTCCTCCATTACCTCTAGAGCCTACTCTGTGCCAGCCCCCACGTTACTCCTACCACCTCAGAGGCTTCCTCTGCCGCCCTCATGGTGTCACTCACCACTGGGACTGGGACTTGGTTTCACATCTTGGTTGGGGGCTTCATGAAAATAGAGATGTGACCCTTTCTCCTAGCTCTGTGCTGATCGTCCCAGCACCTGGTCAGTGAGTGGCCTTCCACAGTGCCCAGGGCTGGAGCCCCTTGGAAGAGGGGTAACCATTTGGCAACCCCTGTCTCTCACCTCAGCCAAGCCACTGTACTTGATGCCACATTGGCCAACACCCTGATTGTGATGCCAGGGTCCCTCTGCCTGTGGCATCCAAACTGGCTCCGGAAAGACCACTGTTACCCACTCAGAGAGGTGATGTCATGGTGCTTTACCCACCTCCTCCCCTGCAGGCCATAGATGGGCAGATTGCTGGAGCCTGCTGTTAAGAAAGGCACGCTTCATGTTAAGAGCCTCTGAGCTCTGTGTACACAGGACCACGGCAGATGTAAACACTCCGGCCTTTCTTCCCAGCTCGATAAACCTCAGGCTTTCAGGGTGAGGCACTGCCCGGCACACTCCCGGTGTTTAAAGAAGATGTCAACAGCAGCCTGCACACTTGGCAGAGGCTGGCTGTCTGTCACCCAGCTAAAGCCCAAAACCTGAGCCACTGAGGCCCATGCCAGGGAGCCGGGTTTGTAGACAAAGTGGACCACTGATGAGCATACCTCCAGCAATGCTAAGGGGACCACGACATCTTCCTCCACTACCCGTCCAGCTTGCACAGATCCTGTGAGTATAAGAACAACATTCTCTTCACCCCTGACATGTCAGTATCTTAAACTTTCCCCATCATTTGTCATTCACTTATTTACCTGACATTTATTGAGTATGTACCATGTGCCAGTATGTCAAGCATTACATGTAGTGCCCTGCCCAAAGTTACCTAAGATCCCACCATTAGTGCTATTCCTGGTAGTTTAAGACTCATAAATATAACCACCTCCAAATCTATATTATCTCGATATAGACAAATAATATATATTATATACCTACAATTTCTCGCCCTTCACCCCTGAGTCATATTTTAAATGTTATTCATTAGTGTTATTCAGTCAACACATAGAGATCACATTTTGTCGGTCACCCCCATAGACTTTGGACACAAGACAATCTGGACCCTGAGGAGCCCTTCTCGTGTGACAGGGAATTGACCACAGAGAGGTGGCCTTGGTCAAAGGGGTGGAGGCCAATAGACCAACAGAGGACAGAGGGAGATGGTCAGGGATGGGCCACCATCTTACTGGGGATGGGACCCTGCAGGCCCTGCCTCTTCAGGGGTGCTCACAACTGTGCTCTAAATGAAGACTGTGCCAGGGCTCCAGGTCTTGGAATTTCATGAACCCCACAAGGCATTAAAATCTAATTGAGGGAACCATGCAGGCCACCACTTTTATCCCAATGAATAAGGATTTGAGAGAAAAAGCAAAACCAAGGTAGTATCCACTATCTGCCATCACTATTATTTCATGAAAGAAAAGACATTTTTATGCAAAAGCACAGGAAGGGCATGAACTCAGCATGAAAGATGGTTCTTTGTTTGGAGGGGTACCAGGAGTCAAACTCAGGACTTCACATTTGCCAAGCAGGCGCTATGCCACTAAGCTAAAATTCCTGGCCCCAATGAATGATTCTTAAAACCAGATTCAAGGACCTTGTCCTTCTTGTCCTCCTGTCACCTGGTCCAGATGAAATTCATCACTGTCTGACATTCCTGGTGATCAGGTGACCACAGTGCTGTCCAGTACCAATGTCCCATGTGACCTGCAGGCATGCCAGAGCAGTCGAAGAGGGACCTAACCCACGATTCTTCCCAGACCCCCCTTTTCCTTCTGCCACTTCCCTTATACCTTGAATCTGCTCCCACATTTTTCTCCTCCAAACTCCATCCAAAACAATTATTCCTTTCTGCTATGGCTTGGATGTGATTTCAGTCTGTCCCCCAGTGGCTCATGTGTTGGGAGCTTGGTCCCAGTTGGGTCACGTGGGACCTTTGCGGGGTGGGGCCTAGTGGGAGCATCGAGGTCACCATGGCTCTCACAGAACTGGTTAGTTCTAAAAAGATGGCTCATGTGAATAAGCATGACTGGACCTCATCAGTCCCCCTGGCTTCCTGTCTCACATGCACACATGCCAGGTGCCATTTGCCATGAGATGACAGAGCCTGGGGAGGGGGAGTTGCCAGCACTAGTGCTATGCTCTTGGGATTTTCATCCTTTAAAATGATAAGCTAAAGAAATCTCTTCCTATTTTAAGAAAACACACACACACACACACACACACACACACCTTCTTGGCAGTTCTGGTAACCCAACCCAGGAACCTTGAGCAGGTGAGGCCGTGCTCTCTGTGGCACTGTACCGCACCCTCTTCTTTCCACATTACCCCACCTCAGGTATTCTGTCACAATGGAAACAGTCAAGGCCAGTGTCTCAACTCCAGTCATCAGGCCTCTACCCGAGAGGTCAAGATAACACGAATCAGCAAAGAACACTTGTGCTCCCCTCTACATGGAAATGGAGTGGCCGCTGTTCCCCTGGGGAGGACCCTGTCATGTTCTTCCCGCATCCTCCTTTAAGCTGCTCTGCCACTGACAGTGCTTAGCAGACCTCACCCCAGCTATACAGAGCTGCCTTGTCGGTTGTCACACCTTTCTTCGAGTGGCCCACATCCAGTGACCCATGTGAAAGTAGAAAGGACTGGTCACTTTCACCCAACAGAGAAACTCCAACAGGCCACCTAGCTCCCAGTGACCATGAGGTCATGTAAGGACCTGCATCAAGCTCAGGGTCTTCCTCTCTCCTCCCTGTTTCTTTCCCTGACTGCCTCCAACACTGGTCCCCAGGACATCTCCCTAATCAATGTCCTGTTCAAGGCCTCTGAATCACAGTCTGCTTCCTGTGGCACCCAATCTGCACCGCAGGCTCCACAACCCCAGCAGAGCCATGGGCAGCCCTTGCCCCTCCGGTTGCCGCTGGTCTGGGACTTCCACACACACCTGGATGAGCAAACCCCCCAGTCCTGATGCATCAATAAAGGAATCTGGAATTCCCCGCCCTCCTTTTAACAGACTGGTCTTCAAGACCACTGTCTAGCTGTCGACTCAGATCCTGGCTCACAGAAGCCAGCAGAGCTGACCCATGGCCCCTCTGTGCTGGGTGTTCCCCCACCAATCCCTTCTAAGGCTCCAGCTTTGTAGCACATAGTTGGAAAGCTGCAAGTGCTTATGATTTAAGGGGGAAATAAAAACTCGGATTTAGTAGCTCCAAAATGTAATCCCTATCACATACACAGTGTCAGTGGCAGGTTGTTGGGTAGGACTTCTATTTTGGGCTTCTGTGACTAGTGACATGCTCTCCGTCATCCTAGCCCACTCTATTTGCACCAAAGCTCAACAAATTCCAGCTGCCTTGAGAGCAGGAGGCCAGGACAGTGAAGAGGGGAGGATGTCTTGCACTTACATTCTTATTTCATTTTGCTTTCGAGGCCCCAGGGCCAAGTGAGGATGAGATAGAAGTGAGCCACACAACTGATAGAATACTACTGCTACTGCTGCCACCAAAAGAGATTAAAGAGACCCTTTAGCAAAGGACCAAGGTCCAAGCAGGTGGACTGTTCTAAAAAGGACAGATCTCTGTTTTGTGGATGGATCCAGTTCCATGGGGAGCCGTCTCTGCGAGGGCCTGAGTTCCAGGAACCCCCCAAGCACACCCCCCCACAGGAGAAGCAGTGACCCCAGAAGCATCAAGTCCCCAGGACAAGGACTGGATTCCCCAGACGTAGCACATGCTCAGCATAGCGAGGGCACCAACAATGGGTATGACTTCCGCACTGACTGTTCGTGAACTGATCCAGAGGTTCACAATAGTAACAGTCTAGAAAGAAGCTCTTTCATTTTCAGCATATATTTAAGCTTTGTGATGTATGGATCTGTGTTTTTATTTTGATTTCCAGGGGTGGGATAATCTTTTCAACACTAGAGACCTTTAGAGGTCTTTCCCAGCTCTGCCAGGGGAGCAGGAGGCCATGAGATGGAAAATAACACAGAGAGAGGATGAAAAAGAAGTGATAGGGAAAGTGGGGGGCACATGAGAAATTTAGGCTGTGGCAGGCAAAGCTTCGGGAGCCCCAAGACCACACCATGCCGGGGTGACTGGTGAGCAGCAGCCCTGCTGTGCTCTAATAAGGGACATGCCCTGTATTTCTGACCCTGCTCTGTCTGCAGGTGCCTACATCACAGGTGTGCACTGGTACATACGTGCGTGAGTTCACACCACAGGTCAGCCACACATACAGTTATTTGGAAAACTTCCCTTGATGCCTAGGACATGTGCACATGGTAACAGAGCAGGCATCTCCCCACACACCCACAGCAGCCTCTCTGGCCTTAAATCTCCAGCCTTTCTGGGGTCACAGAAGCTGCGATGAGCCCCGGCTGTGTCCTAAGACAGTGCTTCTCGACATGGGATCCCAGGACCAGCAGCATCAAGGTCACCTGGGAACTGATTAGAAATGCTTTGGGTTCTATCTTCTCCTTCTGACAGAGCCCTGAGCTGTGTGTGGTGCTCCTTTGGGACTATAAATTTATGTCATGCATTTTTTGGTGCCACTTCCTATACGAAATATACTTTTACACACATTATCTCATTTAAAACTCACAAATACACTGTGAAAAAGTACACTATTTCTTCCCTGTTCTTTTCTGATGGGGTAGTTAGTTCCCCTGGCTCCCCCCAGAACCCCCACTCCACCCCGGGCTGCCCTGGAACCCAGCTGTCTGCACTCTTGGCATAGGAGAAGTTTCTTGTCATCTGACCACACCCCCACTGTTGAAAGCACCCTAAGACCCCCTGGACGTTCTGAATCTCCCACTAACACGTTATCTTGAAAACGATTGAGAAACTTGCTCCAGGTTACCAGGTTTAGGCTCCCAAGTGCAGACTCGGATCGCTTTCTAGATACAGCTCCTGTCCCGGCCTGAATGTAAACACAGCTGAGGACTGAACCCTCCTCGTGCCACCCCACACACACGCCGTGCCAATTTCCCTGCAGTATCTCTGTGCTGCGCAGTCAGCCCTAAATCTCCCAAGACAAGGCTTGGCCATCCAAGCGGGGGGGGGGGGGGACGACGAGGGCGGGAGAGCGGACTCAACCCAGGAGCAGGCAGCCCCTCTGCCAAGCTCTCGCCCGCCTGCGCCACTGAAGATCTGCTGGGAGGCAGCAGCCACAGGCAGGCAACTGAGGGCTGGGATCCCCCACCCTGTATGGACCCCAAATCCTAGAGACAGCCTGGTCCCAATTGGCCTGTGGGATTTACAGAGTCCTCTGTACTTACACTTGGTGTCAAATGTTTCCTGAGTAGCATTAGGAGAGACGCGGGTTCAAATTCTCACTTTGCGCCTACTTCCTGAGTGACCCCCGCTGCACACGTCCCCTTGTGGGTTCTCGGTCTTTCTTCTCTTTGGTGAAGAGGTTCAGCTGATGATTTATGAGGATATCTCCTGTTCTGAAACTGTGATTTGGATTCTAGATCTCCACATGAGTTTCCAGAGGCCTTGCCAGGACACAGGAATCTGACATGACAATGGCTTTGGACCAGGCTTTCTGCTCAGCCCAGCTCATCTTTGCTTGAGATGTAGGTGTGGCCCTGGGGCTGGACAAGCCTCACTTTGATCTGTTCCTCTCTCCGCCCCCTCGCTCCATATACTCAGAGGATTTCTCCTCCACGGCAAAGCCGGGAGGAGTCCCAGGCCCAGCAGCAGCCATGGGGGCCTGTGTCATCGTGACCGACACCAACGTCTCGTCTGGTCTCGAGAGCAACACCACGGGCATCACAGCTTTCTCCATGCCCAGCTGGCAGTTGGCACTGTGGGCCACCGCCTACCTGGCCCTGGTGCTGGTGGCTGTGACAGGCAATGCCACAGTCACCTGGATCATCCTGGCCCATCAAAGGATGCGCACGGTCACCAACTACTTTATCGTCAACCTTGCCCTGGCTGACCTGTGCATGGCCGCCTTCAATGCCGCCTTCAACTTTGTCTATGCCAGCCACAACATCTGGTACTTCGGCCGCGCCTTCTGTTACTTCCAGAACCTCTTCCCCATCACAGCCATGTTCGTCAGCATCTACTCCATGACAGCCATCGCCATCGACAGGCAAGTGGGGACAGCAGGGAAGCTGGGGGTGGACACCTTGCCGGGTCAGTGTGCCTGCCTGTAGTCACACAGCAAGCTGGGGGCAACCCAGGGACCTGCCTCCCAAACCTGGTCATGATTCAGACTGATGGATCCTGAAGTTAGGGACCAAAGCAGGCACTGGGTGGCTACTGGAGGCTGCTGGGGACGAGCGGGCAGTGTTGTGGGGACCTCTGGCATGTTCTTCTCTGAAACCGCCTTTGCTTGGTGTCCTTCTGTCACTACAAGGAAATTGTGCGTACTGTTTTTCTGTTCCAGACATGTTATAGGAAAAAAATTCACTGTTGCATGTGGTTTGCATCTAGATATAACAGGGCCACTCATCTGCCGAATGCTGCTTTTCTGGGTGCAGAGTGTGACCTTCTGAGGAAGGGGCTTGGAAGAGGGGTGTGGAGGAGTTAGAGGTGGCTTTTGAAAGCTGCGGCAGGGGTGGTAGCGCTTAGCGGAGTTGTAGTGCAGCCTGATAGAAACAGGGAGGGAAGCGGGAAAGGTGTTGGGGTGTGGGGGGCCAGGTTGAGGAGGCTGCAACCATGGAGCCCTGATCAAGGTGAGGTGTGAGCCGTGATAACCCTCCACATTCCCACGCCACCTCACTGCCCCGGCAGAGGTTGTCACCCACAGCGGCTCGCTGCTCAGCAAGGGCTCTCCTACGCCAGCGTGTTCCCGGGGCTTCACTAGGGAAAACTTTATCCTCTAGTTAACAATGGCAAGTTTGCACACCACCCATTTAAGCCTGACTTCTAGCGTTACACCCAGGGACACTGAGGCTAGAGGTTAGCAGGATCATCTGATGTCACAGTGAAAGTCACAGTCAGAGGCAGAGGCCCAGAATCTAGACCCCTGGGGTGTTGTGGGTGGGCAGAAGTAACCTCATCATGTCGCTGCACTCCAGCACTATTTTTTTTTTTTTGGTACCGGGGATCGAACTCACGACCTCGCACTTGCCAGGCAGGCGCTTAAGCCACTAAGCTAAACCCCCAGCCCACTCCAGCACTATCAAAGGTAATCTAACACCCACACTCCCTGGGTTTTGGGGGGCCTCGTTGGTTTGTTTTTTGCAATGATGGAATTTTTTTTTTCTTTGCTATGAGGTCTCACTGTGTAGTTTAAGGCTACTGGGTCACTGTGTAACCCAGGCTAACCTGGAATTCACAGCAATCCTCCTGCCTCAGCTTCCCATGTGTTGGGATTACAGATATGCACCATCATGTCCAACTGCAGTAATGGGGACTGAATCTAGGTTCTTGTTTTTTCTAGACAAACACTACCTCTGAGCTACATCCCAGCACACCCCTGCCCCCACCATTTTTCTGAATATCTCACTAAGATTTCTTTTCTTTCATGGAACAAATATTTGAGTGATTTGTGTGTGTCAGGCCCAGTTCCAGGCATCAGGTGTGAGACGATATTTGGGGAAACAACAACCTCAAATTCCCTACCTCACAGAGTGTCCATCTAAAGAATGGGGTAGGCTGCAGAGGGCCAGGTGGAGGCCAGAGAACCAGACAGAAGAAATGAGTAGTTCGGGAGAAGGTAGTGGTTCAGATCAGCTGACAACAATGGAGACTCACCCACTCACTCATTTCTCTATTTCTTCACCCATTCATCCATTTAAATATGTGTCCAGGTCCCTCTATGAACAGATACTATTCTGGGCACGGGAGGTAAATGTGCCTTTCCTGGTGGGAATTTAAATCAGAAGTCCATGAACAAAAAATTCTGTTATATTTGAGGCCATGGGTACCATGAAAAAATATAGCAAGTCAGGTGTGGTGGTACATGTCTGTAATCCAGGCACTCAGGAGACTGAGGCAGGAGAATTAGCATGAGTTTGAGGCCAGTCTGGGCTACGTAGTGAGTTCAACACCAGCTTGAACTACATAATGAGATCCTGTCTCAAAAAACCATTAAAAAAAAAAGTGAAAGGAAAGGGAACCCAATGTGCCAGCCAGATTGTCTTGCTGGATAAAAGTCAGGACGAGTCTCATTGTGAGAACAGCTTTGAGCAAAGACGAGGGTGCGTGCCTGGGTGACAGCTCATGCCTGGATGAACACTCCAGACAGCAGGCAAGATAGAAATGCTTGCTGGGCAGAGTCAACGTCCACGTAATACCCAAGATGCCACCATACTGTGAACTTTCCTGCTCTGCTAGGGCCATATAAAATGTGAGGCCACATTCCTGGCTTTGTCTCATGGCCCAGATTAATCCAGAAAGGAAGGTCAAGCCATTTCTGGTGATGGAAAGGAAGCAAATAAATAGGAATGATCATACTCTCCAATCCCCAGTTCCTGCTGCCTGGGTGCACATCGGGAGCTCTTGCCTCCTTTACTGACAGCCCTAGGGCAAGAGCTCTTAGGATCGGGTCCCAGAGGCAGAAACAGAAGTCCAGAAAGCTAAGGCTGCTCTAGACGCTGCTGCCCAAAAGCACTGGAGCTGGAGTCAGATCTGGACCCGTCTGGATCCACAGCCTCAGGCCCTGCCTCGGTACTGACAAGGTGTGCACTCTGTCGTCCTTCCCACCCACATCCTAGGGCAGTGGGAGCCTTTGTTTCTGAGTGTTCCTCATCTCCTGTGACCTTGCAGCATTTTACAGGGCCCAGGTATATCCACAGGCCAGGAGGACAACAGTGTTACAGGGAAAGTGGAAAGGAGATTCTCAGTCCTGTGGTTCAGGTGACCCTAACTGGTGGCCATGGACCGTGTGGAGGAACCAGAGGGCTCATGAACTTGCCCAGGGACAAGAAAGTCACAATTCCAAATGTAGACAGCAGAGCAGTTTGCCACAATGCGAGCAGTGCCTGCAGCTTTGGTACCACTAGAACTCACAGATACTTGCGTTGTTGCAGAAATTGAGAGCTGGGCATGGTGACACACACCTGTAATCCCAGCACCCAGGAGGCTGAGGCAGGTAGGTCATAAATTCAAGGCTAGCCTGGAAATTTAAGGAGACCCTGTCTCAAAACAAGAAGGTCTGAGGATGTAGCTGGGTGGTGCAGTGCTTGCCTAGAATGTTCAAGGCCCAGGCTCAAAGCCTAGGACCCTTCTCTGCCAAGACCTGAACATATCACTTGTGGTCACCACAACTTCAAAATTCCTGCAGAATCCAGATTTACTAGGTCTTGTGTAGTGGGCCGATAAAGAAGGGCAGTCTGGGGATTTAGCTCAGTGGTGTAAGCTCCTGCATGGCTGGCATGAGGTCGTGAGTTTGATCCCTGGTGCAGAAAAAAAAAGTGCAGACATTAAAATGTCTCAGGTTTATTTACATTTTGCTAACTGAATTTCCTTATGAATCATGTTCTTTGGGTAGGACTTCTGTGCCTTTGGGTCTTTTGATCTTTGAGAAGCGAGCAGCTCACCCACTCCAGCAGAGGTTCTAGACCCAAGAGGCCTCAGCCACACAGGCTCCAGGGGCTGCACAGGCCCAGGCCCACAGGCTGTGAGGGCCCTGGAAAGCCAAGGGAGCCACTCAAGCCAGGAGGGCTCAAAGCCTGCCTTGCACTTTCTTGGCCTCTATCTCCTGATGCAGAAGATGGACACATCAGTCCCTGCCTAAGACCACTGGGCCCAGTGCTGCCCACATCCCTAAAGACAGGATCACAAGACGAGCCTGTTGTGGCTGACTTCACCAGGAGAAGGCATTTCACAAGGACCCTGACCAACACAGAAGCAGCAGGAGCTCCAGGCTGAGGGGAGGCAGCACCACACAGAGGGCTATTCCGAGCACAGTGAGCCTGGGAAGGCAGGGGAAGCAAAGACAGAGGCTGGAAAGTGCACTGGCCGGACACAGAAGGCCTGGGATGCCAAGTTCAAAGGTCTGGGTCTGCACTGTCCAACACGTACCTATTTAAATTCACACTGATTACCATGTAAAGCCACACTCCCAGAGCTCTGCTCTCCATTGTGTTAGTACCAAACTGGACGGCACATATGCAGAATACTCCCACCATTGCAGAGGGTTCTGGCTTCATCCAGGAGACAGAAAAGCTGTGCTGGGGTTTCTGATGCAGGACGCTTGGCATAGGGCTGGGCTCAGACCAGGCTGAGCTGCAGGTTGACGTCATCTGGCCCTGCCCCAGACTGGCCTTCAGCAAGGCCACATAGCTATCATGCACTCCATGCCCAGAGGGCCAGAGAGATGGGTTTCAGTAGTGTGCAACATGGTCAGGGAAGGTCACTGGCCCAGCAGACTCTCTGCAAGTCAGTTTCCACTCCAGACCCTGGCAGCAGCAACATGGAAAGGAGCTGGGGTGTGGCCAGAGAAAGGGCAAGGAAAGGGCAGTTGGATGGGAGGCACCTGAACTCACGCTGAACTCCGCCCGCAGGTACATGGCCATCGTCCACCCTTTCCAGCCACGGCTCTCAGCCCCCAGCACCAAGGCGGTAATCGGTGGCATCTGGCTGGTGGCACTGGCCCTCGCCTTCCCCCAGTGTTTCTATTCCACCATCACCGAAGACGAGGGTGCCACCAAGTGCGTAGTGGCCTGGCCCGAAGACAGCAGGGACAAGTCGCTGCTCCTGTAAGATCTGGGGCCGGAGGTGTGTGTGCTCATGTGTGTGTGCGTTAGTGTCTACATGTATGCGGGTGCTTGTGGGTGTGCACACACATTATTACACAAGCATACATTTCTGCTGAGGCTCCTTGGCTCACTACAGGGTCTGGATACAACCATCAGATCAGACTACATATCACCAGCCTGGAAAAACATCCAAATTCAAAACTCAAAGTACGCTTTCTGCTGAGTACGTGTTGCTCTTGCACCATTACAAAGTCAAAAACTCACTGAGCCAGGACATCTTAAGTTTGGAACCATCTATACTAAAAGTAACACTAATTGCTGTTCTAAGCCCTTTATGGGTATAACCCGTTTCATCTTCCTAACATTACCCATTATATATTATTATGATGATTCCATTTGGGGATGAGGAAACTGAGGCACTGAAAAAATTAAGGATTGTGCCTATAACTAGGACATGGCAATGCAGGGACTCACGACAGGCAGCCCTGCCTCCAAGCCAACCTCCCAGCCACTCTGGCCCCTAAGGACTCGTGCCCGGAACACAGACTGTGTCCAACGCGCACAGAGTGGCACAGGTCTGCCCATCACACTCGTGCTGTACCCACTCCTGTGTGTGTGTGGGTGTGTGTGGTATAGATGTGTGCACACAAGTATGTGTTAGTGAATGTGTGCGGAGGAGGGCTCTGTGTAAGCTTAGCCCACAAAGGGTTGGAGATGTTGGCACAAAGGGTACGTATGGAGCCTGGGTCTGCTTCCTGAGCTTGGCACCATAGGCTGAGAGGGAGCAGGAGAACTTAACAGGGCCCCGCTGCTGTGTGACATGGTTTTGTCCTTTCTCCATTCTGGGCCTGTTTCTGAGGCTCTCACCGTGTGGCTTTGGGATCCCCAAATGTTGCACCCTTGGATAGTGGAGGATAAAAAGTTAATGGAAGCCAGGCATGGTGGCACATGCTGGTAATTCCAGCACTCTGGGAGGCTGAGGCAGGAGGATCACCAGTTCAATCCTAGTCTGGGCAATTTAGCAACTTAGCAAAATCCTGTATCAAAAATAAAAAAGGACTGGAAATGTAGCTCAATGTAAAGGCTCTGAGTGCAGTCCCCACCACTGAAAGATAAGGAAGGAAAGAAGCAAGGAAAAGAAAGAAGGAAAGGAACGAAGGAACGAAGGAACAAAGGGAGGGAGGGAGGAAGGAAGGAAGGAAGGGATCAACTGGAGTTTTATAGTCAGCAGTGGGTCCATGTTTTGGCCTGTCCCTCCCAGCTGCAGAGCTGCATAGCCAGTCTCCCTGAGCCTTTAGTTACTTCTCTCCAAAAGTGGGAACTAGTGATAATGAGTTTATGTACACGAAGTCCTTAATGCTGTGCCTGGCACAGAACTGATGCCCAGCATGCAGTAAAGAGGGGACAAGAGAAAACAAACCTGGAGGTGCTGTTTTTAGTCCAACAAAGCCCCAGCTGCCCCAAGCCTGAGGATGTACATGATCTTAGCAAAGATAACAGCACTCCAGTTAGTACGCACCCCTACCTGAGCCCCATGGGTCCGAGCACTGCGTCACAGCAGAGTGGGGTTCCTCTGTGCTGGGCATCTGGCCATCCGCTGAGCAGCATGTTCTAGGGAATGACAAGTCCTGGTGACAGACCCTGCCCAGGGTCCGTCCCTTCACCCACTCTAACTCACCAGGGTGGGGTTGAGAGGGAAGAAACTTTTTCTAGTGGAGAGCTGGGTGGCGAGCAGAACGTTTTGGACCTGGCCCCTGAGCAGTGGGGGGAAGAGTGTTCCTCCACCTTCATAGGAGCTTTTACATTGGGAGAAAGCACTTAGAACACCCAGGACCCACCCTTGGGGTTAAACTGCAGCACTGACGCAGGCAACAGAGAAAACAAGTGTCAGGGTGGGCTAGGGAAGCCATTCTGGGAGGGGCATCAGAAAATGACACATGCCCCCCTCCCAGGAAAATGCACATTTATCCCTCAAACCAAAACCAAAAGCACAGTCCCCACTTGAGGAGAGGCCTCCCCGACTGGCAGACTCTAGAGGGTGATCTTCAACCCTCCCCAGCTCTCCCTCCGTGTGGACACTGTGCCCAGAGTGAATTCCCAGCCTGCAGCGTCCCCAAGAAAGAATAAAATGCTGCTCACGCTTAGCAAGGATTGAGGTTACTTCCTTATTTGATCGATGGGGAAACAGACTGCGGGAGAAACTCAACTTACCCACCATGATACTTTAGAGGCTGGGCAAGAGCGCTGTTCTTCGGAAAGGATCTTCTGTGTGGGAAGTTATTTCCTACGCACACACTTCCTGCCTCTCCCTGGGCCTCAGCCCCCACCCTGGACACCGAGGTGGGTGGCCTGGTTTATTTCTGAGGTCTTTCTAGCTTAGTTTCCTTTCTCCTTCCCCTCCCCCTCCTTTTGACAAGGCTTTGCTAAGTCCCCAAATTTCCCAGGGCTGGCTTGGATTTAACATCCTCCTGTCTCAGCTTCCAAGCAGGCTGGAATTATAGGCTCAGGCCACCAGGTCTGGTTTATTTATTTTTCTTTAAATCAAACCAAGGCCTCTGGAGGTGGCCCAGGGTAGGGCTGCTGGGTAGAAGCTACAGGGTCCTGCTCCAAGCTCAGATGTCGGAGTCGCCACGGCTGCGCGCTGCCCTGGCCCCTATCTCTCCAGGTACCATCTGGTGGTGATCGTCCTCATCTACCTCCTGCCGCTC
This sequence comes from Dolichotis patagonum, assembly GCA_004027295.1. Taxonomy (NCBI): domain Eukaryota; kingdom Metazoa; phylum Chordata; class Mammalia; order Rodentia; family Caviidae; genus Dolichotis; species Dolichotis patagonum. The sequence continues at coordinate 73,883 of PVJX010004183.1, forward strand.
ACTGTGATGTTTGTAGCCTACAGCGTCATTGGCCTCACGCTGTGGCGGCGCGCAGTCCCCAGACATCAGGCGCACGGCGCCAACCTGCGCCATCTGCAGGCCAAAAAGAAGGTGAAATCAAGGGCCAGGCAGAGCTCAAACTGCGGGGGGGGAGGGGCGCGAGCCTGGGACTGGGCCCAAGAGAAGGAAACAAGAAGGGAGGGGAGGGGAGTGGTAGGGAGGAGAAGGGGAGGGGGAGAGCATTGGAAAGGAAAGGGAAGGGAAGGGGAGAGGGAGGCTGAGGGCGGGGCAGGGAGAGTGGGGTTGGAGGCGGGGGCAAAGCTGCCTCTGGGAGCTCTGTAAGGGGCCTGTAGTTTGTCTATGCCAAGGTCGGGCTCCCAGCCTGAATTCCTTCCTCTCCAGCAGGTGAATGTCTTTGGCTTGTGGGCAAATACAAAGTTAAAGTATCTTAGAATGTCAGAATCTTAAAATAGCAGAATTTTTAATAATTGGAATGTCGAATTTTAGAAACCCCTTAGAAGTGCCTACAGGAGTTGCCCTCGATAGAACGTCAGAGCATCCTCAGGTGCAGGAATAACCAAACTTAGAGACCTGGAGGCCGGTTTACAGTCTGATTGCTTCAAGTCTGTTCCCGATTTTTGTAGGACATGCCAATATCCCCCCTCTCCTAGTCATCCAGGGGCCCTAAAGTTTGCTGCTTTTGTAGCATTCTGTAATGCGGACTTTCTCTGCTCTCCCTCAAGAAAGGTCGCACCCCTTTGGTGCCAGGCAAGAGGCAGCGGCCCTGGATGAATCACAGCATGCAGCTGGTCAAAGTCATGGCCTCTCCATGGTGGGGAATTGGCTGTTCTGGGGGGCTGCTGGGCATTGCTCCTCTTCAGGTGTTCCTCCTCCTGGAGAGCTGCTCTCCATTTGCCATCCAGCTCACCTTCCATCCTTTCTGGGGTGCTGGCAGTGCAGGCTGTGTCTGTAGAGGCCCAGCATTTGGGGTTGGGCATCTGGGGATCAGGGACTTGCCCTCTGGGAGGAGGGTCAGGGTCACTGTTTGGACCTCAGTGCCCATGGACAGAAGGGCTATAGCAGCTACAGATCCCAGCCAGGTTGCAGCCTGGGACCCCAGTGTGGGATAGGAGAACCTCAGGGTAGGGTCAGGCAAGAGAGTTTATCCACTCACCGGAGATCTGTTGAGAAAAGGGATTTGGGAAGGGAGGGCCACTCAGCTGGGCTGCTAGGTGTTAAAGACTTCAAAGAAGGACAGTGGTATGAGCAGAGGGACAGGCCTGTGCAAAGGACCTGAGAGGGGCTCAGGAGCCTGTGGGCAGCAGGGACCCTGGAAGGGTAGGGCTTGGCCTCAGGGCTGAGGTGTGACCAGAGACTCTCTTGGAGCAGTTTGTGAAGACCATGGTGCTGGTGGTGGTGACATTTGCCATCTGCTGGCTGCCCTACCACCTCTACTTCATCCTGGGCAGCTTCCAGGAGGACATCTACTGCCACAAGTTCATCCAGCAGGTCTATCTGGCGCTCTTCTGGTTGGCCATGAGCTCCACCATGTACAACCCCATCATCTACTGCTGCCTCAACCGAAGGTGGGCCCACCTTGGCTCCCCCCTGCCCCCCACCCCGTACCCATGGACAGGACCTACATGGCCCCCCACTGCCCTGCATCTCCACTGTCTCCTCTGGGGTCTACATCTGGGACAAGGAGAAGGCAGGACCAGAGATGGGAGGGAGGGAAGAATAGAGAGGGGCAGGAGGACAGAGTGGGAGGAGAAAGAATTAAGTCAAAGGAGGGTTGGCTGCTTCTCCTCATGTTTTCAAGTTTCCTCCTGAGGACTTGCCTGGGTTGGATGAGCAGCAGCTGCCTGGTGCATGAAACACCGGAGAGGAGGCTGGAGGCAGGATGGGGGTTCGCAGTGCATTTCCTCTCCTCCTGCATAGCTGGGAAGTGGCTGTGGCAGAGATGACCCAGAAGCGAGGACCAAGGTCTCTCTCCTTAGCTGCTTTTCCCCACTGGTGTTCCTGGGGAAGTGGAGTCTAAGGGCATTGCCATCTGTGTTGGGACCTGGGAGCTAGTGAGCAAGGCAGGAGTTGTTCTCAGTCAGGGGAAGCCCACGGGTGAGATGGTAAGAGGAGAGGCAAGGCTAAGACTAAGTCTTGTCCCAGCAAGACTGCCCAGGAGCCCAGGCTATTCAATGCCACTGGGGTCTTTGGTGTTCAGATATCACACTCACCTGAGGAAAGCAGGCAGGAAGTGAGGGAACTGATTCTTGGAGAACTTCCTGGGGGCCCAAGCCACTAGGAATGCTCAACAGCATTCCTGTAGAGCATTCGGGTAGCCCCAGGACACAGCTGAGGAATCAGCCCAAGAGAGGACTCTCCAAAGCTCCTACACGGACAACAGAGCCAGGAATCCACATAGAGCTGTCTCCTCGGCCTGTCACCCTGTCCGCCCGTACACATTTCTAATGCCATTGGGGGGAGAATATAGGGTGGCGGGTGGTCACATCAGGAAGGGTACCCCACCACACAGCCCCATGGGTGTGTGAGCAACACCAATCCCCCTGGGCTCTGCCTGGTCTTGCAGTCACCTCTGAATCAGTTGAGTGTGATGGCACCAGCAATCACAGAGGTCTGGACCTGTGGCAGGACTCTTCATTCATTCATGAGATGCTCACCACATGGTGACATGTGCCTGGCGCTGTCCCAGGCCCATGGGAGTCACCAGTGAACAAAAAAAGACTCCTTTCTTTAGGAGCTGAGCCAGTGGTGGAGCAGAGGAACAATAAACAAAGGTGGAGTAAGTGGATCCTGTGGTGTGCTAAGCAATAGCACTATGGAGACAGGAAAACTAGAGGGGGACAGGGTGACAGGAAGTGCTGAGAGCCCGCCATAGGGTGCAAACAGGCAAAGCTTTATATTTGAGCAAAGGCACACGTGACTGAGACAGCCCTGTGGCAGAATTCCAAACTGAGGGAAAAGGTGAGGGACCAGCTAAGAGACAGCCATGTGGTCGAGGTAAGGACGTGGGCTCTGAGCAGGGGGACACGGGCTCTATTGGGACACAAGGATAGCCCGGTGATGGCTTCAGGGAGAGTTGGTTTCCACTCTCTGGGATGCAGTCGGGGTCTGGACACGGCTAAGCCTTGGCAACTGCATGTGACAGGTGGTGGCATGTGCAGAGTGGGGTGACTGCAGGGCTGGTGGGCTGGGTGGTGGGAAGGATGAAACTGTAAGGAGCTGAGGTTTGGAGGGCAATTGGGCTCTTGAGTGAGAGCACATGGGTGTGGGGCGGAGGCCACTTGAGGCTCCAGATAGGCTCTGGGGCCACACTGTGGGGTCTTGTAGAGCCAGCAGGCAGCTCTTTTGGAACATGGAACCCTGCAGCCCAGATGGTGACAGTGTAGTCCTGCCCCCTCCCACCTCTCTCATCGGGGTCTCATTATTCTTGTCCCTCTGTCCGTCTCGGAGCAGCCATCTTCCCATGCCAATCCTTTCTTCCCCTCTCCAGTCAACACCCAGGCCCTCTATGTTCTACGGGGAGTTAATTTTTAAGCAAATGTACCCAAACTCAAACAGTCCCTCGGAAGAGCATCTCTTAGCCCCACTTTTTTTTTTAAAGACTCCCCTCTGAATGCTCCTCTAGAAGCCAGCTAACAAGTCAAACAAAAATTTGCTGTTCCTTTATAACTCTATGTGGGTTCTTTTTGTTTGTAGTAACAAATAGCTGAGGTCAGCTTAATCACCCTCTTCAATCACAGATGAAACTCTAAATACTTTCCAGAAATCCAACCCATGAAGGAACCCATCTCTCAGAGGCAATGGTGGCCCTTGGGAGGAGCAGCTGCTTTCCTCTGGAGATGGGCTGTCACATTATGGCTCCTGTACCCCTAACTCCCTGGTTCGGGGTGACCCTCCTCCCCCCAGGTTTCGCTCTGGATTCCGGCTGGCTTTCCGGTGCTGCCCGTGGGTCACACCAACTGAGGAAGATAAGCTGGAGCTGACTCACACTCCATCCTTCTCCTTGAGGGTCAATAGGTGTCACACCAAAGAGACTTTGTTTCTGGGTGGGGACACGGTCCCCTCTGAGGCTACCAATGGGCAGGCTGGGAGTCCCCAAGATGGGGAGTCTGTGGAGCTCTCAAGTCTTCCTGGCTGCAGGGCAAGGCCTAACATCCTTGTAGAGGCAGCCAGTTGAAGACCAGATCTGAAAGCTTGGCCATGCCTACCCTTTAATCCACCAGTGGGAAGCAAGATGGCCCCAGGAACTCTACAGGGGGATGCAAGCACCAAGAGGACTCAGCCACCCATCTCACAGGGATGGAGATCCAAAAACAGTCAGAGAAGACTGTGAAGCCAGCACTTTCCCAGTGCAGGAGCCACAAGCTTAAATGTCTTCCTGGGCATACAACCTAATGAGTAAATCAGATGTAGCATAAAAGAAACCTGCCAACATGAAGATAAAAAGCAACAGACTTGCAGCCTCAATGCTAGGGTGACAGGGAAAGGCAGGGACTATGATATACACGCAAGAGACCAGCTGCTTAGTGCAGCACAGCTGTGGTAATGTACGGTATGGATGTAAGGTCATGGACACTGTTGCCAGATCTTCCAAGAACAGCTGGAGTCCAAATTTCCATGTGAGAACCCTCCAGACTTGCTACTTTTGGCTCACAAAAATGCCTGTGGGCAGCACACAGCCATGACACCGATGCATTATGGGACCACACAAGGAAAGAGCCACCTTACTTTGCAAAGCCCACCCACTACAACTCAACATGGGATTTCTCTGCTTCAGCAGCTAAGTCAGAGGCCAGAAGCCACCCTGAGTAGATGTGGGTAAGAGTCAGAGGAAACCTCAGCTGTGCCTTGGGCAAGTCGGTCTGACCCCCAGCCTATTCTGCCCAGTAACAAAACTACCACTCAGGGCTGCTCTGAGGACCAGTGGAACTGACGCCTATGAACCCGCAGGCCACACACAGACTGCATTCATATAAACCATAGCCACGCTTATCTTCACTCTGCCAACCAGCGACCCAGCTCCCACCTCACTTTGGCAGCAAGAAGCCAGCAAGCAGAGAACTGTCCCAGGTCCTGTAATGCGCCAGGCTTGGCCTAGTCCAGCCGAGGGCACGGCTCTCCCCACACGCACATCCAGGGCCCCTTCAGAACCGTGTGCCACTGCAAATGCACACCCAAAAGTCAATGTCCGCTGTGTTCTCCCCAGAGGTCACTGTGCTAAACACTGGCACTACTGGTGCCTCAATAAAGACTGATCTCACTGAGCTAGGGGGGGATGCAGTCAGTGTTGGGGGAGCACTTAGACCTGCCATCATGGCTGGGACATTGCGGGGAACCTGGGTGCACTGATTTGAAAACCATCAAAGGGCTCCGGGGGAAGAACCCAGAATGTCAGTCTTGGCCTGGAATAGCCTGAGGGTTTGCCTGAGAGGGTCAAGTAGGGACTGTTAAGATGGGGAGGGGACAGCACAGCAGCCCTGCCCTGGGGTCACCCCACAGTGCAGAGGCATAGTTACTGGCTGTCCTGTGCAGCCAGGAGGGAGGCGAGCCTGCACCCCTTTTGGGGGGGTGGCGAAAGCTGCACAGTCCTCTCCATAAACCCAAGCGGTCCCTGAAGGCTGCTTCCTTTTGCCTGTGCTCTAGCAAGTACAGAGGGCAGAGGCCTCTGCTTTGCCCCTTCATTTGGGGTCCTCGAGTGAAGACTGCAGGAGGTTGGGTCTGGAACAGGAATGGGCAGGGGAGGTGCTGGAGACCAGATGACAACGTTGCCTCTGGGACACTGCAGGAACAGTAAAGTCCTCATGCTTATCCAAGGCGAGGGGGCTGATGGCCATAATCTTTATTTAAGCTTTTCCCACCCACAAATTCCCCAGCTTCTGGTTTTTACTACATCCCAAGATCTCCCCTCAGCCGGCCAGGAGGCATCACTCAGGTTCTTGAATCAGTACAAAGTTTACTAGGTCATACAACATGGCTCACAAAAGCGATAGGAATTCCAGTGACGCGTTGTTGTGGGTTGGCTCCTTTTACCCAAATGGAGACAAGACACCTTTCCGCAGGACTGCCCACCTCCCCCCACAAGACACACAGACTGCAAGACTGTCACGACGTGGCTAGGACTGGTTCCACGGACACACGGTTTAGTTGCACTGACCCACCCTGGCAGGGTGCCAAGCAAGGTGAGGAAGCAGTGATGCCATGTCCACACTTGCCCCACAGGCCATGCCCCCGGGAGCAGAGTCCGGCAGTGTCTGCTGGTGATAATACACTTCACCCAGGGTAGACGACCCCACGGACGGGCTTTGGAGGCCCCAAGGCCTGTCTGGTAGTGTGACTTTTCATCTGAGCCAACAGACAACCGGCTGATGGGCACCGGCGGTAGAAATGGATGTCGCTACACTTCACATGTGGGGAACGCACGACTGGGCTGAAATCAAATCATGCAGAGTGCGGGGCAGGTGAGGGGTCCAGGTGAGAGATTATCAACAGCACACACTCTATGTTGTACCCTACATTATACACCATCAGTTGGATTCTCTTTTCCTCCCTGCTGCAGTGTGGCGGGCTCTGGCGCTGGGGGTGTTCCCAGCATGGCTCGCTGGAAGGAACGGGGTTGTCGCTTTTGGAGAGAGGTGCTGGAAGGACGGTGGGCTGGGGTTCCTGTGTTCTTAGCTGCTGCCTTCTCCTCGGAGCCGAACACCCACGGCCGTGATGAGGGCAGCCCCCTTGCCACTACCATCTTCAGACAGGAGGAAGGATACGTTACACTTTGGTGCCAGTTCCTTCACGGTTTGGTGCATAATTTTGGAGAAGCTGAAAAAGACAAAAAAGAGACAGAGAGAGGGAGGGAGGGAGAGAGGTCGTGTAGGAAGCTGAGGGCAACACTGGGCCTACCTAAAACTACTCAAGCTCCATGGCCAATCCTGTCCCCACAGCTTCCAGCTGGAACGTACAACACACGGTTCCAAAACCGAGCTGCACTGCATAACTTATGAGGCAAGGCTCAGACACCTTCACCGCCCAGAGACCACCGAAGCAGACCCGGGGTGGTCAAGCACTGGGCAGGCTCAGGAGGCAACATGGAACAGACATCACCCATCCCAGCTGCAGCCCTGAGAACTGCCCAGAACTGCCCACAGCCTGGCACCCGCACCTGCAGCGGAGAGGGAGCCCTCCGGCAAGGGATCATCTTTAAGTCAGAGGTGACTCTGGGTTCTTGCACATGACCAGAGGGAGGCCAGTCCCTGGCCTTCCCTGCCTCGGGACCCAGGGCCAGCACTGTGCCTGCCCTTCCAAGTTGAGACAAGCTGATTTTTCAGGTGTGAACGAGCCACCTGGTTCTTCTCATTTCTTCTTCATGTCCTGTCCAAACTTAGGAAGGGCAGCCTCGTTACCTGGCTGCAGCTGTAAATCTACACCGCCTCCTGTCCCCCAGCACCACTCACTTCAGAGGGGACCAGGAGAAGCAGGGAGGGTCTGTGGTATCCTCGGGTGAGCTGGCCAAGGGAAGCTTTCTCTGCTCCCCAAGGACTCCGGACAAAATCTAGACCTGCTTACTGTCCCGAGAGGGCTCAGTCCCAGCAGGAATTTCCCCAGACACCCTGAGGAATTTCCCTAGGGGAACCACACCACATAGCCCAAAACCCCCAAAGAACTCGCCAGCCCAGCAAGCCCATCCCAGTCAGAAGCCCCACTCACTGCGGGTGAAGCTTGTAGAGCGTCCCATCCACCCCCACAGTCACGTTCAGATGGTTCAGCCCTCTGTTCTCCCGGATCTTGTCCACCACTGCAGCCATGCCCGCGCCGCACAGCTGCGCAGCCCTCCGGGACACCACCCCGCACACCATCTTGACGAGGATACTGTCGTCGCACGTGCTGTTCAGACCTAGCTGCTGCAGGATGGCCCGGACCTGGAGCAGCGCTAATCGGTCACTGTGGTGGACAAAAGCCAAGGGGTGGGATGAAATGGGGCCCGCCCCAAAGTTCTGACCCTGTATCTCCGGTCATCATCGTGGAATTTTTCCTCTTCAAAATCATAAAGTTGTTTGTTTTTTTTTTTTAAATGATCCCCAAAGCACTATATGCTAAACTGTAGAAAATGTGGCAAATCTAGAAAACTTAAAACTGGAAAACAAAAACAAACTATCCACAGTCTCAACACCTAGGAAAATGCTATGAACATTTCAGTACATTTCCTTTCAGTCAATTTTGTGTAGATGTTAAATAGCAGTGTTGTAACTTAGATCTAAAATATCCCCTAAAATTCTCCTGTGTGTGGGAGGTGCCTGGGAGCTGCGCTGCACCCAACAGTGGATCCACCCGGCAGTGAGCTGGCAGCTGAAAGTGCTACTGGGACGTGGGACCTGGGACACAGGTGGTCACTGGGATATCCTGAGAGGATGGAGTCGCACCCCAGTTCTGCCTTCCTCTATCTGCCTCCTGGCTGCTATGATTGAGCACCTTTTCTTCCTCCATGCCCCCCTGCAATCCTGTTTCTGCCTCGTAGCCAGCTGACCATGGACCAAAACCATCAACCAAAACAAACCTCTCCTTTAAATTTTGGGTACCTAAGCAGGTGTGGTGGCTCACACCTGTAATCCCAGCACTCAGGAGGCTGAGGCAGGAGGATCGTTGTGAGTTTGAGATCAACCTGGGCTACAAAGTGAGCTTATGGTGAGCCCAAACTGCATAGCGGAGACCCTGTCTCAAAAAACCACACAAAAATAGTTTTGGGTATCTAGTATTTTGTCCCAGCAACAGGAAAATGAGTAAGATATGTGATAGTGTCTTTATGATAAGCAAAATGAGATCAACCTTTATATGTGCTTTTCTGTATTTTTTCTTGATCCATTTGTCTGAGCAATTTTGTAGAGCCCTATCTGAAAGTAAGACTGAAAACAGTGGCATACTAGTCCACTGCAGGCATTGCCATAATTTAGCCAGTTTGGAGCAGTTTAATTTTTTCACAATTGTCTGTTACTATATGGTAATATTTTGATGAAATACCTTGTTGATAAATCTTTGTGTAGAAGTTTGATCTTTTCTTTAGGATACATATGTGGGTCAGAGGACTTGACACATATTGCCTTTCTGAAAATTGTGTTGGGGATTTAGCTCAATGGCATAAGCACCTGCCTTGGAAGTGCATGGTCATGAGTTCGATCCCCGGCACCAAAGAAAGAAAGAAAGAAAAGAAAGAGAAAGAAAAGAAAAAGAAAACTGTGTTCACTCGCTTTCCCGGACACACTCTGGCCACAGGTATCCAGAACAGAAATGATCACTTTTTAAATTTATGACGACTTTCAACAATTTCCTAAGAATGGCTTCCCCACACTGTGGTTTCATTTGCATTCTGTATTAGTGAGGAAGGCCTTTTCCCATTCATTCATTCATTGGTCATATGAGCCGTCCATTATGGCCCAAGACTTTTTCCCCTGGGAAACTTGTCTTATTTGTGTTACATTGAAAGAGATGACAGTGACTAATGATGAGTAGAACAGTGACGGTGTGACCAGCCGGCCTATTTAAGGATTTACTGTGTGACTGGGGTTTTACATGCATTACCTCATTTCCTCCTCAACCGACCACTGCGTAGATGGGTAGATGGTTTTTCCCACCCGTGTTAAAGATGAAGAAGCTGAGTAACAGCCAAGGGGGGACAGCAGGGGTCAGGATTCTTGCCCAGCAGGTCTTACTCTAGTAACTTGTCATACTTAAAGCAAGTGTTTCCCTCAGTTCACTGCTCTCCTTTAAGTTTGATGGCTAACTTCTTCTAAACTCACAGAATCTAGGTAGCTACACTTGGTAATGTTTCTTTATGATCTCTTTTTTGCTAGCATGCTTCAAAATGCCTTCCCTACTACTCTACACCCATTAGGGTAGTTATTAGAAAAACAAGAAAGAGCAAATAACAAGTGTTGGCCAGAGTGTGGAGAAACTGGAGCCCATAGGTACTGCTGGTGGGGAGATGAAATGGTGCATGCACTGTGGGGACAACATGTCAGTTCCTTGAAACATTAAAAATGGGCTGGGCATGGTGGTATATGCCCACAATCCCAGTGTTCAGGAAGCTGAGGTGGATTTCGAGTTCCAGGTCAGCCTGGGCTACCTGGTGTAGACCCTGCTTCAAAGAAACTAACAAACACAAAACAAAAATGGAATTTCTACAGCCAGGCATAGTGGTCCATACCTGTAATCTTAGCACTCAAAGAGACTGAGGCTGAAGAATAGTCAAATTATGAGGCCAGCCTGGGCTACACAGTGAGTTCAAGGCCAGCCCGAACTCCAAAGCAAAAACCTGTCTCAAAAAACAACAACAAGAGCTGGGCGTGGTAGTGCACACTTGTAATCCCAGCATTTGGGAGGCTGAGGCAGGAGGATCTCCATGAGTTTAAGATTTGCCTAGACTACACGGTAAGTTCAAGGCCAGTCAGAACTACATAGTGAGACCCTGTCTCAAAAAACAAAAACCCCCAAAATGAAATTACCATATGATCCAGCAATTTCATTTGTGAGTACACAAGAGTGAAATCAAGTATCTGTACAGCCATGTGCATGGCAGCATTATTCACCATAAGGTGGAAAAGTAAAATGTGGAGTATACATACAATGGAATACTATTCACCCGTAAAAAGGCAGGAAATCCTAACATGCAATGCTAAGTGAAATAAGGAGACAAAAGACAGATACTGTACCACTCTACTTCCACGAGGCACCCAGTGTAGTCAGAGTCCTAGAGACAGAAAGTGGAAAGAGAATAGCAGCCCCTCTGCACTCACCTTTCGATCTGAGAGAGAAACTTGGTCTCAAAGATGCCCCGGGTCTTGAGGGTCTCAGAGATCTGCCCTCGGAAGAGAAAGCCCCTCTTGGTGAAGTCGATGAGGATGTTGCGGACGATTTCCCCCAGGTACATACCGCTGATCATCTTCTCATACCTGAGACGGGAAGGAGGCGACCGTGCTGAGTGCCCGGCGGACCGGCAGCCCAGTCTCACAGTTGCTCGGGGCGTCATCAGGCTGCGTGCCTGCCCCACGCTGCCTGGCAGAGGCTGAGGGTGGACAAGAAGGACCAGGAAATCCTCCTTCCTCCCTCACATCAGACACCACACCTCTGGCACTCATGGCCACCTCTGGCTGGCCTTGTCCCCTGCTGACTTCCTGCCTTTGCCAGGCTGAATGAATCCTGGCCAGCTCTGGGCCAAATGCCACATCTCTGGGGCAGCCTGTCATGCTCCTGAGCCCGCTCTGCCTGCCTGCCCGGGCTCCTTCACACCTCGCCCTTCTCCTTCTCCACACAGGCTCACTGCACACAGGTCACAGTGCAGTGACTGACAGGCCTAGGGGACAGGCAGTCTGTGTCGCTTGGCTCAGACTCCAGGACATGGCTTGGTGCGAGCCAAGTGCTCAGTTCACAGTTGCTGAGTAAGTGAAGACTGGGCTATGACTGAGAGGGACAAGAAGACAACAAGGCAAGAGGTCCTCAGTTTTTGGAAGGGTCTACAAATGCTTGGAAGGAAAGTTAAGCACACAGCAGGGTGATAAGGTAGAAAATTCAGGAGCCACACACACTTCTGGGGACAACCTGCTCTGTCCTCTGCATGCTCATGGGCCACAAGAAATGACAAGGACTTACTCAGGAGGTCCCATGGCCCATACCCAGGCCCAGGATCCTCAAGGTGAGGAGAGACCCGGAACCTGGATGCTCCTGGACACATTTCATACTGTCCATGGAAAAACAAACAATAGCAGGGAACGGCAGACAGCACGGTCTCCTTACGGTCCCCATCAGAGTCTCAGCTTGGTGATGAGATGGCTTCAAGCCCTTCCAACACTCACTGGCTGAGCCTCCGATGGGGCTGTGTCCTTCTTGGAGTAACACTGTTCTTCTCCATATCTGTGTTGCGACGCCATCTCTGTATGATAATATTGCTTTTTTCTTTTTCTCCTCCCTAATTATACTTGAGAATATACAATCTGATTTTTTAAAATTACTAAGCAAATAACAGCATGCAAAGGTTGATCAACAACTACACTGTGTGCTTAACAATCTTATTACAGTAAAGACACTGCCAGTAATGAGCCCCCCTGCTTTAAATACACTTGCCCCACTGTTCCTGCTACTGTTCAAGCAGTTCTGCACATCCTTTTTGTCTTTGAGATCAGATATATGGTGAATACTGCTGCTGAGTGCCACTCAACAGAAAGGCAGGCTCGTGAAAGTGACAGCTATGTCCTCATCCACCTTGTTCACCAGATCTGGCACCAGGTGACTTCTGGCTGTTCCCAAAAGTCAAAATGACCACAAAGGTAGATGTTTTGAATTGATGCAGGACAGCAATAACAGCATATTATGAAAGAGGGATCAGAACTGCTTTAGAAAATGTCAAATGTGAAGCGAAGGGCAGTATTTTGAGGGGGATTAATGACAATGTGCCTTTTCCTATAATTGATTAAAAAAACTCTCAACACCACATTTTTTGATCATACCAAGTAGGCAGTGCTTAGAAAAGGTTACAAAAGAAATCTTGAGGGACAAGGCAACACCTTTTGTTGGGAGGTTCTACCCTAGCCCTTCTTTCTGCTCCAGGGGACAGGATGTAGACCTACTTGGCCTGAACATGGCATGGACGGATTGCTGGGGACCATCCAGGTAAGGTGGACACAGCCTGTCAGACACAGTTCTTGAGACCTGAGCTGCCAAGCTCCAACAAGCCACCAGGTGGCGAGGAAGCCCCGTGGGAAAGACACAGTGTGAGCCGGCCTTAGGCCCCTCTCCCCTGTCACACTACTCAGAGGGGCAAGTAACTTAGTAAAGGATGGAAAAAGGCTACTGGGGAAGTAGTGTCCACTGTTGCCTGTCCTCTGGACACATTCTGAGCCGTCTTATGCCATGTCAGGGTCCCATCTTCCTGGCTTCTCTGCTATCCCTAGGTCAAAGACCAAAGTCAGGAGTACCTAAGGGACGCAGGCCTCTGTGGAGACCCCACTCTTAACAGAAACTTCTTACTGTCCAAGAGGCGGAATACAGCAGAACATTCCCCCTGCTGACCCTCAGTTGCCTCGTCTGACACGCAGAATTACCTTTGTTTCCCCGAGTTTAGAGAATATTCGTCCACCAATCTGTCATACTCTGTTCTGATATCATCCAGACACCCGTTGTCCCCGAAGGCGCCCCACTCCATGTTGATACACATCTGCCCCTCGTTCCCTTCCAGCATCTCCACGTTCTTCATCTCCTCCATGTAGCAGGCATTGCAGCCGGTCCCTGCAACACACACGGCGTGAGTGGCCATGCCACCCTGCTTGGGGACTGCAGCTGGGCCTGAGGCCTGGGAGCCCACGGGTGAGGGGTATGTTTCTGGGATAAAGCAATAGCTTTGGTTTCCTAGTGGTTTCCAGGAAACGCCAAAATGTAAGTGCAAAACCTGAGTTGACTCTCCAGAGAGCATCTGATTAACTTACTGAAGCCCAGAGCCTGCCAGGCTGACCTGCCAGGCACAACTGTATTTCTGTGAACAGAAGAGGGTCTTATAGCAAGGGAATGTATCTCCAATGCAGGCAAGAGTCAGATTAGAAGAAAAAAAGACACACGCAGGCAAGTGAGGCAGGACAGAAGAAATAAAAAGTAGGCAGAAAGGAGACAAGGAACTCGGAACTAAAAATTGCACCTTTTAAGAATGCTGCAACTTCCAAGACTTAGCGGAAGTCACCTGAGACAGCCCCATGCCAACAGGCCTTGCTGCACTTACACCTCCTCCTCCCCCCAGCCCTGTCACTGGAAAGCCATGAATTGCCCCAGTTAAGAAAGTCATGGAGAGGGCCTGGTCCTGAGATAAGGACAGCCCCAAGGTCAACAGGCCTTGCTGGACTTATAATCCTTTCCTTCCAGACTCATAATTAGAGGGCCATAAACGGCCCCCAGCAATAACAGGTGGAGTGAATTCAGAGGACGTTTACATCACCTATGAAAAGGAAAACTCGCCCATGCCTGGGCATGGGGTGGTACACTTTGGAGATATATAGGTCAGGGAGCACTTTAAACCCAAGCTTTCAGCCAGAGACAAGTAAATGTACCCAGTCCCAAACTGTAATGCATCTCATTTCTCTGAGGACTACACTCCTCTCAAGTGCATTGTATTCTCTCTCTGTCTAATAAACTCTACTGCTGCCTTTCTGAAAAATGCTTTTTTTGTGACAAAAAGAGTCAGGGAACCTCCTACTGCAGGGTGGGGTAAGTTTGGGAAACTCTCAGAGCCAGCGCAGTGACACATGGACACACAGACACAGACATATCCACATACTCAAACTGGCCCCCAAGTCTATGGTGGGACCACAAACTGTTAGCTGTTCAAGAAAAGCTAAGTAAAGAAACTGAGGAGCCAAGCATGGCAGCACATGCCTGTAATCCTAGCATTGGGAGGCCGAGGCAAGCTGCATAGTAAGTTCGAAACCAGCCCAAATGACATATGAGGCCTTGTCTCAAAAACAAACAAAACAAATTGAGAGGAGGCATTCACAGCAGTTTTAACAGCCAGAACATCCAGGCTTGTGCTCACTGGACTTGTCATACTGAATGGACTAAAAATTTAAAAACCAGCCAGTCAGGAAGCACTCTCCACAGACACTGTCATATGCCCCTGCACTCTGGGTGCCAATGACCATGCAGACCCTGACCCAGATGCACTGTGCTCTAACAGGCTTCTGGTGCTGGCCGTGGACCACGCTACCAATAACCAGGACTCATCCTAGATGGGATCTGAGTGACTGTCAACATCACGTGGAGAAGCGGGGCCAGACCTAAAGTGTCCGTTCAGTCATTTTCACCCTCTTCGAAGAAACTTAGGAAGAGTTTGTGGACTTCAACTGTGTCCACAACTGGGTTATTTGTTTTGTTTCCTCAGCTGCCTTTTACCCAAAATATAAAACTAAGAGAAGACGAGCCCCACAAATGGAAGGGCAGGAGGTACAAAGAAAGTCAAACCATGTGAGCCAGGCTCTGGCCCACAGGAGTTCCAGGCAAAGAGATCCACTGAGAGAGGACAGAAGTGGCCAGAACCTGGTGCCAGGAACAGGGAATGGTAAGGCCTGGCCCAGAGGAGACGGTGCTGGATCCCCTTGATATGCTCTGCTGTCCCACCTAAGGCTGGATGGACAGGAGACAGCTTTGTCAAAGAAAAGAAGAAATAAGGAAAAGTAGGGCTGCTTTCTGATCCTCCACATTTTAACGAAGCCAAAGTGGCTTAAGAACAGATTGAAAAGTTCTTCCCAGCTCAGGAACACAGCCGACTGGGTCACATCCCAGTCTCCAGGCATGATTCAGCAAACGGTCGCCAGGAGGGGTAACAGTTCTCCCTACCCCAGTGGAGCCTCCAGATGTTGACCATATTTGGGGTCTTTTCCCAGTATCCCTGATGCTAGAAATAGGATCAATGGGACGAGTAACAGGCTTCCTCGCGGCACTGACAGATAAGCTTCAGGGATCAGGTGCTCTACAGACCCAGACGCCCTCCAGGTCTAGATCCCCAACATGATCGGCAGGAGCAGACAATCTGCAGGACCAGTATCAGTGCCGCCCACCAGTGGCTGGGGCTCCTCACAAACTGGCCACTGAAGGTGAAATGGTGCCCAGACCACTCTGGCCCTTTCCAGCTCTAAGCACAGTGAGAAGAGGCAGCCGCTGCTTCTTCTCCAGCATGACTCCACCCTCAACGCCTATCCACAGCCTCCACATGGCCCATGAGAGTGGCCCTGCTGGCCAAGCTAGCTCTATCCTGTTCTCAGTGGAGAATGCTGCAGCCTTAGTCTAGTGCTGACACGGTAAGGAGACAGGACAGACAGATGGATTGTCCCACACACACACACGGACTGCACTGCTGTGTCCAGGCCCCACAAAACAGCAAAGCCAGCCTTCTTCCTGAGAGGAGACATTTCCAGGACACCCACCTACAATGAGTCCAACTTCACAGCTGGGTTCCTCGTAAGCACAGGTCATCATGGTGCCCACTGTGTCATTGACCATAGCTACCACGTCGAGGTCAAATTCCTTTGAAAAGAAAGTGACACCAATTTAGGGAAGGGACAATTCAGCCTGGCTTGACTGCTGCTGGTTCGCTCTACTACACAGCAACCACAGAGCTGGGGATGGTTGCTTTGCTCTGCCAGGAAGTAGGGGTAATTCTGCCTTCTGACATGACCACCAAGTACTCTTCCTTTGGTCTAAACCCACCGGCTGTCAGGGCAGCTGTGTGCAGCAGAACGCCAAGGCCTAGCTGGCAGTGCCAGGTCAGCAGCCAGGGTCTGCCTGTGAGAGTCATGATTTTACCTTTCCTTTAAAAATACCACCTTTTAACAATGCAAACTGGTAACTCTGGTTTTATTGCTGGCAGTTGAGTGAGGAAACGGGGAACTTTTATTGCCCAGGGCACACACTTCTGTACTGTTCCAATTCTATACAACAAGCAAGTATAAATTATTTAAATCCCAAAGAAGTAGTGAACAGTTTTTAAAACATTCTCTGAATAGTTACCTCTCTCCTTTTTATTGCATCCCTCAGTAAAGTGGCTACGTCATGACCCACGCAGTCAGTTGCCTTAAAGCCCTTCGTCCAGGTGACCAGGATTCCCTGAAACAGGAAGGCACAGGAGAGCCGGGGCGATCAATGCTTCCAAGCAGGAAGCAAAGTCTCACACCTCCCTCTCACCTTGCAAACATCGAGGGCTTGCATTGATCGGGACAACGCTGCAACATCAGAGCTGCACACCAAAATGAACAGCAGCCTACAGGCCAGCCCCTCCTCACTCCCCTCACAGCTGTCTGCTTCATTATCCCCACCCCACAGGTGGAGAAACTGAGGCATAAGAGATTAATGGCTACGTCCAGAAAACAGTAATACCGGGGCTTGGGGTTCAGCTCAGTAGTGTATAATGCTTGCCCAGCATGCAGAGGACCCGAGGTTCCACTCCCTGTGCTGCAAACTAAAATTGGAGAGAGACAGACAGACAGACAGACAGACATAGAGACAGAGACAGACAGAGAAGAGAGAAGAGAGGGAGGAGGGAGGAACAAAGGAGAGGGGAAGGGAGAGGAGAGAAAGAGAGGAGAGAGGAGAAAAGAGGGGAGGCGAGAGGGGAGAGGAGAAGAGAGAGGAGGGGGAAGGAGGAAAGGGGAAAGATGAAGGAGAAATGCCAACATTGGACAATTCTTAGCCTGATTCTTGCACTGGTGCTGCCAAAGCTGTAGCTGAGAACAGTACTTCCTCTGAAAAACTTTGCTGACCAAATAACTAAAGACATGAAAATTTTTAGTAACACTACCAAGTAAAATTCAGGTTTTACTGGACTGAAGATATACAACAGCTGGAGAAAAGAATATCACAATATGTGCATACTGTGAATACAAGATGATAGTAGAAAACTGGGTGGTTTTTTTTTTAATTGTTGTTGTTTTGAGGCAGAGTCTCACTATGAAGCTCAGGTTGGCCCTGAACTCACTATGTAGCCCAGAATGGCACTGAGCTCATTGGGACACTCCTGCCTTAGCTTCTTAAGCCTCGGCCTCTTAAGTGCTCAGATTACAGCTGTATGCTACCACATCCGGCAGCAAACCGCATTTAAGAAAAAAAATCAGTATATTTTTATGAACTGCACCAACAATGAAAAATGTTTATATTGATCCAGCTGCTGAGATTTGAACAGCTTAAGTGGCCCCAAGTCATCATGGTAACTGTATTACAACACCAACTGGCTTTCCCCAGCTGTCACTCAGACCTTAAACCTCTGCCTGAGGCCACCTCCCTGGCCACACCCCCCCTTTCACACACTGACAGGCTCGGCCTTGTTGGGTGACTGTACAGTCCGTTCCCCCTGTCCACAACACGGCCACCCCAACTCACCCCAGCCCTTCTTACGCACGGGCTGTAACCTCAGCTTAGCGCCCAGAGCTCAGCACTTTGGGGTACTCAAGCACCACCCAAGACTCTGCTGCGCCCCATTTATTGAAGAAGCATTTATTTATGAAGGACTTTTTCCAATAGGACACTGTGCTCAGGTGTATGGGCACACAGGTCCTTCCTCAAGAAGCACACAGCCGGAGCAAAGGAGCTGCTAGGAATTTTGCAAAAACTGCAATGATCAAAAGTATAGGGAGCACATAAGAGGGGGAGGTGCTTTGTGCCTGGACACCCCAAAAGCTTCCCAGAAGTCAATGCCCTCAAGCATGAGAGAGTTGTTCTGGAAGGAGTGAAACAGTGCCTGGGCCAACCCACTATGACATGGGAACCAGTTCCGGACAGGGGTGACACTGAGGCTAGGGACGGCCTCCAGGGCACTGTCCTGGGTCTAAAGCTGCAGCAGACTCACCGCATCCAGGCTTGTCTGCTTGCAGGGAAAGGAGAAGGTGAAGCCCAGAGGCATCCGGGGGCCTTTGATCCCCATGTAGTCCAGGAAGTCGGAGATGCAGGCCACGATGTGGTCAAACAGCTTTAGGAGACAAGAAGGGTTTGTCTAGGCTTTCTCTGGTTTTACACTTCCAGTGCACACATACAAGTGAGTACGCACGCGCACACACAGGCAGAGCCAGCACTTTCTCCAAGATCATTCCCGATATCGCAGCATCAATAGGCCACGCATGGCTGAAGATGCCTGATGCTTTTGGGAGACAAGGGCACAAGTACATGGCTGTGGGTATCATACAGCAGGTTCTGGGCACAGAAGGCCACCAATGCCTCTAGCCGCGTGTCTGACTGACACAGCTGCAGGCTCAAAGGACAGAGCTCTTACCTCTTCCCCCGTGCCCTGCATGATTTCAATGGGAATGGCATAGATCTTGTTGTGCATTTCCACCGTTCTCTTTTTCCCACTACGAATTTTCACCAGCAGGACACGGAAATTCGTTCCTCCAAGATCCAGGGCCAAGAAGTCACCATTCTCTGTTCGAGTGAAGAACACAAAAAGCTGCCACAAACAGCTAGTGACTGCTGGCAGCCAGGGAGCCCAAGACCCCGGACTTGTGAAGGGAGACCTGTCACCCCCTCCCTATCAACTACACAGTGCAGGCTCTGAGCAGCAGGGCCCCTAAATCACTGACTGCACAAACTCAGCCACTGAAAGGACCAAAGGGCTCATCGATGACCCACCTGTCACAGTAAACAAACTTCCCCAGGGTTACTGAAAAGCCTGGCAACAAAGTCTTGATTTTAGAGAAACACACAAAAACAGCCACAGCCCTTATCTCCCATGCACCTGACCCTCTTTGCAATAAGACTGTGCTGTCCTCCCCCACACATGGAGTATGTTTCCCCTCCCTTCAGATCTTGGGCAAATCAAGTGTGGCAGAAGTGAAGCAGAGGCAGTCCTCAGCTTCAGCCTCTGTTACAGCTTGTATCTAGATGTCCCCCAGTGCCTCGCATGGTCACAGGTGGTGCTTTTCAGAGGTGGCTGGATCTAGGGTGTGTGATGCTGGGATCAAGAATGGGATAATGGGATTGAGTCATACGATGATACTAGGATTAAGGCTGCCACCCCACCCCACCCCTCACCCCCACCGGGGTGTGATTGCTGCCCCCTAAAGAGAAGGTAGCCTGAACAGATGTAATAAAAGGGTTGCTGTCATTGCTTGTCACTTGCTGCTGCGATGCTGCTTTCTGCCTGAACTGTTTCTCCTCTCTGTGCTCCTCTGCCATACCACCCTGCCTTGGAGCCTGCCAGCTACTTGTCTGCATGAGTGGTTTTTTTACAGTGGTTCTGTAGGACTTGCAAACGTCTACAAACTGCAAGCCAAGTAAACCTTTTCTCCTTTAACTTTGGGTGCTAGGTATATTGTCTCAGCAATGAGAAAAGTAACTAAGACAGCCTCCAAGAGGTTTGGAAGTCTTTTCCAGTCTCTGGCAGACCCTGTTGTTGCCACTGCACAGCCCAAGCCTAGGGGCCCACTGGAGATGAGACACACGGCCAGACACCCTGCACCCCAATATACAGAGAGACTGAGCACAGCCTCCCAGCTGAGCCAGCAGCCAACAGCAGATGAGGACTAGTCCAGTAGAGATCAGCCGGGCTAGCCCCAAAGGAGCAAAACTGTCTGGCAGACAGCTGTGTTTCATGAACTGCATTTGAGGGAGGCTTATAATGCAGTAGTAATTCACTTACACACAGGACATTCATTATCCAGAGGATCCCCAGGAAAAACTCTTCTGAATCCCCACAGATTTCACCCCCAGTGAGAACTAGCAAGGCTATCATCGAGGAGCTGTTCTCCAATATGCTTTAGTGTGAAGCCCAGGCCCGCATCTCCATCCCACATAGCCTGCCAGGACTGAAGAAAGGACCATTGTGTGTGAACTCATCCACTCGTTTGCCATCTTTGTGAGAAAACCTAGAAAAGTCTCAGTGCCCTACTTCCTTCTACTTTGAAGCACTTTCTAATTCTAATGCAGCTTTGGACAGAGCTCTAGCCAGGGAGGTCCAATCAGAGGAATTTAGTTGCTGTGAGCCATACACAAGACAAGTCAATAGTATGAATGGAAAACAGGCTTGAGTGAGCACCAGCTCTCACCAAATCACACGTCACTGGAGAATCCAAACCCCTCCCAGCCCTGCTGTGCCTGGCTCACTGGCCTGAGTGAAGGACCAGGCAGCCCCACCAGCCCCTCACCGGTCCCATCTGGGGTGCTCCGGACAAAGGAGGGCAGCATCTTGACCACCGCCTTGTCGTTGGTCTGCCTTTTCAGCCCTGCCTCCATCTCTGCTCGCATCCTCCTCTTCACCTCCATCAGCATCTCCTTGGTGAGACGGAAGTTGGCCAGGGTATTCTCTATCTGCCGGTGCTGCTCAGCCAGGCGGTAAGCCACAGCGGTCACCATGGCAGCCCCCTTACCGCTGCCACTCTCCGAGAGGAGGAAACGCACGTCAGAGTCAGGCACCAGGCGTCTCAGGGTCTTGTGGAAGCGCCGGGAATACCTGGGGAGAGGGTGGATGGAGGTGGACGTGCATCCAGCTGGACTGAGAAACCTGTTGGGGCCCCTAGTACCCTTTTCTTTCCTCGTGCTTTAATTCCAGTCCCCATGTGTGCTTTTTCTCATTATGCAAGTCCTACAGAACCACTGTAAAAAAACCACTCATGCAGACAAGTAAACAGGAAAAATGAAATCACTCCCAGTCACCAAAGAAAGGACTCATTATTTTAAGAGTATCAAATACAAAACAGTCAAGGAGATAATGCATCATGGTAGTCAAAAGCACAGTGCTTCACAGTCGAGCAGCTCTGCCACATTCACTCAGGTGTCCTTGAGTCTGTCACCTCACCCTGAAGGACCACAGTATCTACCTCAGTGTGAGGCAGAACTGAATGGGTTTATTACAACACTCAGATTAGTAGCTGGAGCTGAGGAAGCACTTGGTAAATAATTGCTTTTGTTCTTTACTTTCACTTGGCTCCCACCCACAAAGGGCTGTCAGAGGACTTCAGGGCTGGACCGTGTGCCACACAGAACTTGCGTTCTTCTGCATGGAGGGCTGCCTGCCAAAGGAAACAGGAAAAACAGCTCCCCAAAATACTAATGGCATCAACTTCAAGAAGTGGGAATCAGAATGACTCTATTCTCTATTCTCTTTGTTACTTTTTGAACAATCTAACTTTTTCCTACTGAGTATATATCACACCTGAAATGAGAAATATCTAATCAAAAAAGTTCTAATCAAAAGTTATGTTTAAAATGTAAAGTTGCAGACAGGGTTCTGAACTTGCTGTGATGACTGTACAGCAGTATGAACACCACCACGTTTGAAAATGATTAAGGGGATCCAGGCATGGTGGTGTGTATCTGTACTCTCAGCTTCTCAGAAGGCTAAAGCAGGGAGTTTACAAGTTCAAGTCCTGCCTGGGCAACTTTAGCAAGACCCTGTCTCAAGAAGTGAAAAGGGCAAGGGCTGTAGCTCAGTGGTAGAGTACCTTTCAATTCCATCTCCAGTACTGAAAAATAAATGAATAAACAAATAAAAATTTTGAAGAATTGAAGTGATATATTTTACCACATTAAAAAAAAAAAAACAGCATGCTATTGGAAATCCTTAGACCTTCTTCTCTAAAAATTAGCTAAGAAATTCCAAAGAAAAAAACAGGTGTGGTGATACACACCTGAATAGTCTCAACCACTTAGAAGGCTGAGGCAGGAGGCTTATTTGAGCCCAAGAGTTCAGTGCCAGCCTGGGCAACACAGCAAGACACTGAGTCTTACAGGAAAGAGAGACAGAGAGAATGGGATTTCCAACAAGGAAAAAAAAATGGCTAGGTTCATTACCAAGAATTTTACAAAAACTTTATAAATATAAAAAACAACCAATTATGATCTTGGCAGATAACATCCTCTAACCCTAGTCCTTCAGCAACACATATTTCGACTTCAACCAACACTCATGTAGCTGTTACCAGTGTGAGGCATGGAGGTATAGTACTTTTAAGACCACTTCACATGCAAGCTATGCACAGTGGGAAAAGAAGCTGAGGTCCTATACATAAAAGCCAGGCCATGGGCAGTTATTATTCATCAAAGAAAGACAGAATTTGCCCTCAGCCATTCAAAAGGCCCGAAGGCCCTGCTTTTACTGGTCAAGGTGTTGGAAGCTAAGGCTGGCCACACCGAGCATTAACATGGCAGCCAACAGACAAGAAGGCAGCAGCACAGTGCACACACTGTTTCTCAGCAAGGGGACTTCTTCAGCTTGTATCTCTCTGGCTCCCAGATGCCAAAAAATGACAAAGAGCTCTGAGGGTTTGAGGGATTCTACTAGGAGCCTCTGAAACAAAGACTTGGATACCACACCTACAATCCCAGCTATAATGAGGATGAAGTTGCCCCTGATGAAATGCTGACAAGCTACAGATGTTCCACCCAGTGCCCTTGGAAGTGGGAGCCACCTCTAACATGAGTTCTGAGATAAGCTGAGGTAACAGGGGAGAGCAGAAGCAACATAGGTGAGAATTCTCTGAGGATGAGATTTTCCAAAAGTGCAACTCTCACCTTTTGGCCCAGAACCAGGCATTGTCTTGTCCACCAAAGAACATTTGCTAGGTGCAAAAGTCTGACCTCTGGAGGAGGGCCTGCCCCAGGGGGACACTGAGAGCTCATGACAGCAAAAATGCAGACTCACTGTGGGTGTGTCTTGTAAAGAGAGCCATCAACACCAACCGTGGTCCTCAGCCTGGGTGTGCCCTTGTTATCTCGAAGGCGGTTCAAGATGGCACCCAACGTAGCAGCCACCAAGTTGGCCGAGCGAAAGGAGACAATGGTGCATACATGCTGGACCGAAATACAGTCATCATCAGAGGGTTCCACTCCCAGTCGGGTCAGGATTTGTTTGGCATTATGGAGGCCTTCCTTGCTCCTGTGAGGTCAGAGGTCAACACACTGAGTTAAGGATTACATCAAGCTATTTGAAATGCTAGAGCTCCAAGCTATAGGGAAGATGCAACCTGACTCTCCAGCTGTGGTCAGGTGGGATTGAGACTGCTGAATCCCTGAGAGCCTAAGGGAGTGGAGAACAAATGTACAGCACTTCCCAGTCTTACTGACCACAGAACCATCCAATTATCATCTTATCTCTAGAGCTCCCTATAAATTAGTCCAGAGAAGGGCATGGTATGCCAGAGGGAATTCCAAGAATTCAGCCCTGCACACAATCAGTTCCCTGCTCAACACCAGAGTCAACTGCTTCCTGAGCTCTAATCCTGTGTATGAGTGTGTGTGTGTGTGTGTGTGTGTGTGTGTCTATGTGGTGGGGGCCGGAGAGCAAGCTGCTTCTGAAACAAGGCAGGAAGATCATCCACAAAGCACCAGCCACTAATCTGGTTATTCTTTAATGACCTACCACAGGGCCTCCAGGGAAAGCAGCCTGGATGGGTGTGCACCGAGAAAGTGGAGATGGACCCAGAAGCCCTGACATTTGGACTCAAGAGGTAATGAGGGTCTTGTCTCCTTCCTCCCAGGTACCTACTTTTCAATGGCTGACAGGTCACTGGTATCAAAAGTCCCTCTGGTGAGCAGCTCTGGGGTAATCCGTCCTTCAAACAGGAGGCCTTCCTTGGCCATCTTGAC